>JAGKTI010000632.1:18505-34037 GCA_018397915.1 Birgus latro | reverse complement strand
AATCATGGCTAAGTGTAATTCTAATTTGGAATGGACTAAAGTATAAATGATCCCAGGAATTCTAGGTGCTGATGTTGCTATAGGGCCGCGGTGACTTGGGAATCTCTGCCAGGGAAGTGACCCACCTTGGGCCCCAGTGTACAAACATTGTGCCGAGGTAGCCAAGACACTCTGCACTCAGACCTACGTGTCCTTCACTTGTTATGCATTTGACGTGTGGGTTTTACCACAAGTAAAAACAATCAGGTTCAGTTACATGAAGACTGAGGAAGTATTTTGCTCCATGGTCTATTATGTGCATAGTTTCTTGGGCAGATTTAGGCATATTTCCTGGGTAGTGATGTCCAGTGGACTCTTAAGAACTGTACAGACTTGTACAAGCATTCTTCTTACTCCCTTATCTTATCTATAATATAAGTATTTTAGAACGTGTTCAGCATATTATTGTGAAATAAACTAGTACAGTAATTTGCTATTACAATGTAGTTTTATCTCCTGCTACTTGAATGTTATAAAATTTTGTTTTCATAGCAATTTTTCACACTTTTGTATTTGTTGTATGTAGTTTGTACCATAATGAGGTAACTGATATATACAGTAGTGTTAGCTGGTCCAAATCCTTCATTGTGCCAGGTACATTGTTGGATAAATGAATACTGACATGATAGGTTACCTGAAGATACCATCTTACTGAAGGGATTATAGAATGCTAAGGATTTCCCACAGCTGAATTACTTCACATGGAGGAAGACTTCAGTATCTCCAGCATTCTCCATGTAAACATTTGTATATCCCTTATCACCTTTGTCATAGATGATTTCTTTGTCTACATTGGAACTGTTTTTTTTAAATATATCCACTCCATGTAGTGCTGCTCTTGGGTGGCTGCCTTTCCTCCCTTCCTTCCTCATGTGTGCTTCTTTCTTTTCCCTTCCTTGCCTACTGGTGACTGTACACTAAATGACAAGCCAAATGGTTTCCTGTACACCAGGAAACCATTTACTATGCTGGCTGGTAACCATATAACCAAACTGTCGCACCTGGTGGTTTAATGGGTAATTAAGGCACTGCAACCAGATTGAGTCTGTGTCAGTTTAAATTCAAGAGATGGTTGGAGTTTATTGCTCACAGAATGCCATTCAGGGATGAGTGAGGTTGGTCACTCCTCTTAAATGTCAGGACCAACTTGCCTAGCCCTGGGCTCCTACGCTCCTCATGGTGCGACACAGGATTAGATGATATACATATAATCACAGTATCAAACTATACTCAGTTCACAATAATGAGCCATAAAACTGCAGTAATTCCATCTTGAATGCTGAGCTCAAACCAGAGATTCACACTAGAATGTGGCATTTGTGAGGCAGAAGTGCTATTGAAAGGATGAAGTAATATTTTCCTGCCATTGGGCTGTTGGAGTTAAGTTGCAGAAGGATGAGAAAAAAAAATTGCTAAGTTAAGGTGAATCATTGTAGTCCGAACCCAAATCAACAAAACACCTTGCCTTTCTAAATTTTCCCTCCTATTCACCTCTGCTAAGGATTTTCCACAACAGAATTATTAGGTGTGATATTGCTTGTCTTTATACAGATGCAGCACACTGGATTTCAATATTATCAATCACGGTAGTTAGTAAAAGGGTTCGATAACATACTTCAAGTATCATCAAATCATACAATGGTTTATTTCTGTGTACTTCTCTTTACATCACAAAAAAATAAGATTATAAGTTTGACAGACAACAAAAGCATCTACCAGTAATGATTCAAAATGGCATGAAAAAGTTTACTGGGGAGGTGTATTTAAAATTTACAGCCATATTGCATAATGCTCTCCCCCAAGCATGACAGCCCACACACTCACTACCATGATACTGGGTAAAAATATAGAGCTGCATTAGGCTCTCAGCAGCATGGATCGGGAGACAAGCGATTGGAAGGTTTGGCAAAATTCACTAAAAAAAAAAAAAAAGCACTTTCACAAACACAGTATATAGCTTAATCCCTTCTACTCGATGATCTATATTTTATTCATGCTAGCACCAGATGATTTTAATTCAGCTTTATGACAGACCTTTAGTACTGATGAAGATAATGAAAAATATAACTCCTTCAATTTTGAAAAAAGACTCTTAAGCTGAATCAAAGTGTCTAGAGATGGCACAAAGAAAAAACAGATTTAAAAAAAAAAAAAGCAATCTGAGTGAAAGGGACAAGCTCATCTCAAATTTACTGTATGAAACCAAATCTTGGTTTTGGTTTATACAAAAGACTTACATCAGTACCAAAGCCACAACATATCCATTACACAAGAGAACAAGGGATTATCTTGCTATTTCCGAAAGCTACGTAACACTGGAAAGGAATGATGAACATACCAGTGATACACATATGATTTGGCAACTCAGTAGTTATACACACACGCACACATACAGCATCATCATCCACTTTTCCCATAACTACTTTGGTTCTTTTTAGTATATATATATATCCAAATATCCCCACTAACCTTATTGGTGATGAGATTAGATTATACAAAGGTAGACACTGAAGTTACTAAAGTTAAAACAAATTTGAGCTACAGCAGGAAATATAGTAGTCCCCACTTAAAGTCTAATAAGTGTACTGGCAAAATTATACAATGTGAAAAGACTGAATTATATCAACTAGGAGACTGGCAACTTAAAAGTGATGAAAAGATATTCATCAACTTCATAATGAACAATGAGTGAAAAAAAAAAAAAGCCACGACTTATCAGTGACTTGATTACGAAAAGAAAAAAAAGGCAAATATATATCAGTAAGTTATTGGAACAACTTTAAGTAAACAAACTTTAAGCGAAGACTAACTACAACGCTGAGCAGACATAGTGGAACAACTCATTACAAACCCTAAAATCCCTGAACACTGCCAGAGGTTTCCATTAATGATGAAAAGTCACCTTACATTTCCTTGCCAGTAAGCAAGGAAGTATACTGTGACCACATATACTGATTCTCCTGCACAAGAAAAAGGACCATTAATATGTTAAACCGTATATTACCCAACAGGCTTACAAACAGGTCAAGCCGGCTGAATACCAGAAAAGGAAAGAGACTATATGAACAGCAAGTATTAAATTTTTCTGGCTGCTGACCTAGGCTGAGATTCACAAGCAAACTCATGATCAGTTCTGTGTTATGATTGCTTCTGCTGGATGGACAAAATCGAGAGCAAAATCTTCGGTCTTGTGTTCTTCCTGCTTAACTAAGTAACTCTGGGAAAATTATCGTAACTGTGGCTTGGTTTTGCAGCAGAAACAAGGATGGGAAAGAAGACTTCCCATGCCTCGTATTCTCCTGACGATCAACTCTCATAAGGTAAACCACATCCACTACAGCAAGAAGAGTAAGAGATGAGGGGTGATTATGCACTTTGTCTTGTCCTTTCTGCAAATGCAAATCTCGGGTAAAACAGGTCTTGATCGTACGTTTGTGAATCCAGGCCATGTAGAATATCACAAGTACAGTATATATTAACTTTGATCACATACAATAACAGGTTAGTGCTGAAACCTTACATTACCCTCATAATATGCTTCAAGATGGTGGAGGAATCTCATATCCTCAATAAGATTCCTCAAGACCACTCAACACTATTAATCCCTTCACCCCAAGTATGTCTTTTATTTGTTTGTGCTATCACCTGACCTGTGATTTACGTTTGGGGAAATTATAGGGTGTGCGTGAGTTTAATCCCTTCAAATGATACTTCACTCTTATTCTTGCAACTTAGGACAATTTTAATCGACTTAATCTCTCATGCTGAAGGTGTTAACGACAGCATTATCTAGTCCCTCCAGGTCAAAATATCACTTGTAAGCAGGATAAAATAAACTAAGAATAAAATGAAGAGAATGGACTCAGATGGAAGAGGGTAACAGAGACTATGGCTAACTCATTCACTGCAAGAAATTTCCCCAATGTTAAAATCATCTGGAGGCAGCAAAAATATATATCAAGACGTGCTCGTAGTGAAGGGATTATAGATAAGATATGCTCGTGTGGCAGGTCTGCTCTACCAGGCTATTTGACAAGGTGACAGGAATAGCAAAGTCATTGTTACCCAGATGACAATGTTTTTCAAAATTATCACACCTTAAAATATCCCAAGGGACAAGGTTGCTTCCCTCTCATGATAGGTAAGATGATATAGCTTGGCTTCCACCAAATGGTCTGGAGGTATACTGTATCTACAGGCCAGATATACATGTATAATGTAATAACACATCAGTGGATGGCCTAGGACACCACAGTTTTCATATTACTGATAAAAGGGACCATACTGCACTACAAGCACACTGTACATAACATTCTGACATCAAGGTGCCACCATAAAGGTGTGGTATTACATAAACTTTATGGTTACATGTCAGGCATGGAACAGTTCGGCATCTGTGCCAGTATCTAACAGTTACCAAAAGTACTGCTCATGTGAAGCAGTTCACAACATGTACAGTACTCCCCTCTCTGAGATGTAAAGATGTTGCCCCAATGTATAGGACTTCTGCTGGAGGAGTGTGTAGTGCTGTGTGACAATGCCTTTCTTGATGTCAACTAGTGGCTCTTGGGCAGGACTGCATACTACCCCTCAGCTGATAGTGTGAGGTCTAACCCACTGAGCTATAGGGAAAATACTCCCTCAATGTCTCAAGTCTGTTATATTGGTGGTGCTGGAAATCGGTGTAAATTGAAATGTTGTCTCTTGCAGTATGGTCCATTTTTCTTATTATATAATGCAATTTTTTTCAGCTAAAGGGATGACTGGCAAGAGAAGTGAACAATGGAATAAACACCACATGCCCAACTGCACAATGTCTGGGCCTCGCATTGATTTGCAGAAAATATATGTATGTATATATATTAAATGTACAGACAATGTTTTAACCACTTCACTACAACAGACATATTTTTCATTTAACATCTGCTACCTTTGGATTATTCATCATCTGAGAGATGGTTGGAGTGCTTAGATATGTCCTACAATAACACCTGCACTACTGGGCTCCACATCCATGCTTGATAAAATTGCTGGTTGAGAATAGGGCTGATCAGAGGTGGAATGACGTCAAAATACACCCGTTGTTAACTTCCTTCATACTAAATACTGTCATTCATCTGGTTAATATATTCAGGGGAACATGTTATGGTTGACTTTACATTCTTTGCTTTCAAATTTACAAAATTAAAAGTTTGTGCATTTTTCTGTCTTGTAAACACCATTATCGTCGTCTTTTTTCCCACGTATGGATGAGGGTGAAGGACAAGAAAAAAGAAGAGAATTATTGTTTAAAGTGATAGTATATTGTCGATGGATTTCATAAGATATTGGTTAAGTTGTTAGGCAAATCACAGTAAGGAGAGTTCTGGATTTAGAATTTGTGTATAATCCCATCATCATCATCCTTTTTCCCACCAAAGAATATCATTATTAACATCATAATAATCTTTTTTCTCACCAAAGAATAGGGTAAATGATGGCTGTATATGAAAATACAATCGAGAGGTCAAAGGACTCAATCTTTGTAAAGACACCGCTATTTCCCTGTCACAGCATTCCAGTCACAATCAGAATGGTCAATACACGACTCCACTTGTCAACTCACTCCCTGGGTAGCACAGAAAAATGAAAATGATGTCCTTGAGCTGAAGAGGTTAAAATTAACAGGCCTTTGAAGTTAAAATAGACCTGTTTAATCATCAGGGCAACCACCACCATTATCGCCATCTTCCTTTAACCCTGTGATGAGGGGGCTTGGGGGCCATTTAGGGTTTGGGTGCAGGGGTTGGCATTAAGTTTATTTTTGCTCGATCTTACCACCTCCAACTTTTTAAAATCAACCTACTTTTTAAAATCAACCCAAGACCCTCACATCAGGTGGTTAATGAAAGCTACATCCCTGACTCTGAAAATTCTCTCCCTCCTTCGAATAACACGGTTTGGAGGTAGCATGAAATTCAAATGATTTTGTCTGGTTGAATTGCCTAACCAGTTCTTTATTCTATTTCTGCTACCCTTACACAATTATATTCAGGCTGTGAGAGTTTGAAATGATGGGGTTATATGTAGTCTTCATTAATCCCTTTTAATCCCTTCAATATAAGACATCTTAACTATGTCCATAAAAGCATATAGAGGCGGCAAGATCAAACAATATAACATCCTCTGGTTACCCCTCTGACTGCTGCAATTCCTCTCACCTAAATAAAACTGTCCACTGTTGGCCGCACTGTATTTTATACAGAACGGGCAATCCTTCTTATCAGTTTGGGATGTCTGAAAATATCACAACTTTCTGCATATAACTGGTACTGTAAATGGTGGGAAACTTACAAATTGGGCTTCAAGGTAGGAATGGGACTTTAATAGACAATTTTGCTATAACTTACTTATGACGTAATGCCAAAAAATTATTAAAAAATGGAAATGTATATAACAAGGACTTCCCAGATTTAAAAGCTTCCAGAGCAGCAAAAGTTTATAGATAGGGCAATGGGTGTTTTCACTGAAAATTCTATAACTTACTGTTAAATGGCAAAAAGGAATTTAAAAAAAAGAAGAAAAAAAAAAGGTAACATATCAGGGACTTCCTGTATCCAAAAGTTTGAACATCACTAAAAGAGTTTTATCACAATTTTTTAGTAACTGATAGAATTCCCTCAGATAGTACATTGGGTGCCTTCTACTGTTTGGTTGTTTAAATTCTCATGTGAACCTGTAGTGGCAATTTATCAAAAAATCCCAGCAGCCAAAAGGTTAACCAAATCAATATGTTGGCATATATATTATTTTATTCTTGCTTTCTCCAGACTTTATTCAGCGTGGATGAGTTTTTCCAATACCAAGGGGCAAAACAAGAATCATTTAACCATTTATTCTCTGTTCAGTTGCCCTTCACTCTCTATTTTAGCTGCTTCACTCTCTATTCATTACCCCCTTCTCTCTCTATTCATTACCCCCTTCACTCTCTATTATAACCCCTTCACTCTCTATTTTAGCCTCCCACTCTCACGGCCATTTACGCCGAGTTAAATTTTTCCGAAGAATGGAAGAATGAAAAAAGAAATACAGTACGCCCAAATAAACATTTCTGGAGAGCGAAAGAATTAAATCAGATATACGCCATGAGGTTGGAGTCTGGTGATGTGGTAGGTTGGGAGGATGGGGTGCAGCGCTGGTGTCGGCTTATGATGCGGGTGTCAGTTTGCTGTGGATGATGGAGGTCTTTCTGACGGGCACAGACTCTGGCGTTGGGATGGCTTCTCCCGTTGGCTGGGCGAGGAGTGGCGGCATTTTTGACTTGTTGATGGCGGGTTTTTGCTTCGCCATTTGGTAATCCCCAGAGTCAAAGTATTTTTGCTGTCAAAGAAGGAAGGTTTAAATTTATGCCTACTGACTGCGTTGGGGTCATGTACAGTAGGTAGTCAAAGTTTGTTAAGGCTTGTATTCTATGTGGCTTTGATGATTCCCTAACAGCTCTCCTTTCTGATTTATTTTTTTTTTTTTTAATGCAAGCAAGAAGGAACAAAAGGCAGAAGCCTGCAAAGTTGTTCCCTCCGAGAAAAAAAATAAAATAAAATAAAAAATAAAAGAGCCAAATTCATTATCATCCTGTGTGTTACTAATGCTAAATGCTGATATTAAATACACATGACACACATGGCTTAAGGTGTAATGTACAAAATAAATCACTCATGAGAAAATGCTAGGAATCCTAAAAATATGGCCCTAATACCCTACAATTACAGCAAAACAAGGCAAGATTATCACACACACACATATATAACTGCAAAAAATTAATTAGTTTCAAAATATCTGAAGTGACGGAAATATTCAAACACAGGCACCTTTCTCAGCATTTACTAAGAGGAGGGAAAAGATGAATTATTTATTGAAATCATAATTCTGAGTCTTACCCCCTTAGTGAGTCGCTTTTGTAGGAAGGCAGAGTGTCCGGCCATGGGTCTATTAACGTTGGGGTACTTTGAACGTAGCTTGGCCTCCTCTGCCGCCTCCACCCCCGCTGCCGTCAATGGCGCTCCACCACCCTATGACNAAAATCACGCAGAATACGTCAATGGCCATGAGTGGGTAAATAAAGGTGAAAAAGAAGACCGTTGCCTATTGTTTCAGCTTATTTTGCCTCCATCACCCTTTTTCTGCCTCTCTCTGATGATGATGGTGAAAATCAAATAAAATCACAGCTATGACGTCCTCACAACGATGATAATGATCAAGGTTGTGAAAACGGTGATGAAAATACACAAGCCATTTATTTGTTACTTATGCCCATGTTGCCTCCACCTCACCTCTTTCTTTTCTTCTCCTTCTGTCCCTTTCTCCTCCACACTCTCTAGCGGGGTCGTGTCTGACTTTTCCTCTGACATGACTGCTGGCGATGAAGTTCCAGAATAACAGCCACTAGCACTGACTCACCGACTAAAAAAAAAAGGACAATATAAATGAGTGAAACTTTGGCCGAGGAGCCCACCGTCTGCCAGCATACCTATGTATTTTCTTAATTTCGCTCTCTTATGCCCAGTTCTGAATATTTGTCTATAACTAAATATTTTTAAATTTACCCAACTGGATTCTTTTGTTTTCTGATTAAAATAATGCCCCAAATAAGATTTGCATGGTGATCAATATGCATTCGAGTCTGGTAAATTTAATGGACTTCTTAATTTTTAATGTTTAATTATATTATGTCATTGTAAACGCATTTTATCACTTAATTTAATTTTACTAGGGAGTTGAAGGTATTTTAAGCAATCCTGTATACCATCGTTACAAACTCAACCATAGTTTATGCTTTTAAGGTTTACCTTGATTATGAAGAAATATTTTGAGCCAAAATGAAATATAATTTTAAAATATACTGCCGGCTTCCCCCACGTAATAGGAGGAACAAATCTGTATCGAATGTTTAGCAGACAGGTTTTTCCCCGTGTGGACGAAATGGCCGGGCTGTATCGCTCCCTGGTGAGACCCATTATTTACCTGTATTTCGCCTTGTTACTCAGATTTATTATAATTTGCTTATCAGATATGGAGGTATAAACTAGACCGACGTGTTATTTTAATACCAAGGGGGAAAGGAAGTGATATATGGATGCCGATTATGCTTGCCGTCTGCTTATAGGCTTGTCACTATTTAGACAGATGCCGTTTTCACCCTTTTTAGATGGTGACGTCTCGTTCTGGTTGACCCGTGCCGTTACCTGGCGATTTTATTCAGTTTAGGATAACCACCATGTAGGGAAGAAGGTAATGAAGGCGGTGCCCAACGCATTCTTCGAAATATGTCAGGAATTGAAGAAAACAGCAAAGATCTTAAAAGTAATAAAAAAAAAAAAAAAGACATCGCGTTGAAGGAGTTGAGCATTTTGTCAGATTGTCATATATCAAGCATTTGTTTGTGTATGTTTTATGTGGTAATTTAATTATTTGTCAGAAACCCCATTACTTCATACACTCGTGTGTGTATTTTTCATCTTTCATTTGTACTAAGGGAAGGTGACAGTGAAGTGTAATGACATTGCCCATTTATTTTTTGTTACTTTTTATTTATTTTGATTGTACGGAGTGATGTTATCACCTCCTGATAAGATGGTGAGGCTTCAAGGTCAAGGGAAGCTCAACAGTTAAACAAACAAACTGGCTTTTATTATGGAGTAGAGAGGTATATGAGAGAGGGGAGTGTGAACTTGGAGCAGGGCATTGAAATGGTGGGAGACATGGAGGCAATTTGTTTGTGGCCACCCCTTGTGGGATTAAGGCATCTGGCAATAGATAGATAGATAGAGAGGTATATGAGAGAGGGTAGTGTGAACTTGGAGCAGGGCATTGAAATGGTGGGGGACAGGGAGACATGGAGGCAATTTGTTTGTGGCCACCCCTTGTGGGATTAAGGCATCTGGCAATAGATAGATAGATATTTTACATCCTACAGTCCATCTAAGGAAGACTCCCAGTGATGCTGTAGACGAAAGCCCAGTGCAACCTCCCTAATTAAACAGATATTGTAAGGGGAATATAATTAACTTTTGGCAGCTAGAATAAAGTATAAAATATTGGACTACAGGGGTTAAGTTACTGTGGAGTTAATGGCGAAAATGTATGTAAAAAAGAAAAATACTGTGGACAAGGGTAAATACTTTATTGTCATTGGTTCTGAGTATGATGTGTTATGCAACCTATGCCAGTACTAGACAAGTAAACAAATAAATAAATAAGGGATATATAAGCAGGTATGGGACAAAGGCATGGAATGAGAAATAATTCACAGAAGAAAGTATATTAAAAAGCATTATAATCTAAGGAGGCAAAGGCCTAAGAACGTATATTTGTCACCCTCTGTTCTTTCACGGCTCTGTTTTGTGTGTAGTGAGTTTTGTGTGTGTTTGCAGGTGAGGAGTGTGCGTGGCATTGGTGTGCGTCACCTGAGCAGCGATGTGCGCACTGTAACACTCATACCCGGGGATGGCATCGGGCCAGAGATATCTGCAGGAGTGCAGAAGATATTTGCTGCGGCCAAGGTTAGTCCAGCAGGTTTTCCTGTCTCATTATGTTGTAATTGGCTGCTTTATTGTACAGTACTCTGTTTCCCTCTTGTTATGTTGTAATTGGCTGGAAATTACTGTTGCCATCTTGTTATACTGTATTCAAATTGGCTGATTTGTCATTGAAGGAAGTAATGTGTACAGCCAGAGGATATATTTGTCTTTTATTTCTGCTATGATGAAAGAAGCAGTGTGTATAACAATAGGATATATTTGTCCTTTATTTTTGCTCTAAAGAAAGAAATAACTTGTATAACCAAAGGATATGTTTGTCTTTTGTTTTGACTCCCACCAGACTATTTTATTGACCTCAGGAAGACATTTCAAATGAGCCTTATCCTTGAGGTGTATTTGTAGTGATCAGACTCAGGAAGGACTTTTATTTACTGTATTTGTCTTTTTCATTACAGTGTATTTTTTTGTATGTTTATTGCTCACTGGATCCAATGTCACTTATCCTTGGTAGGGAAAAAGAGGGTGAGATATTTCTGATGGTGATGATGATCTAAACTGCCTTCTTGCAGGTTCCAATTGAATGGGAGGAGGTAGACGTGACTCCAGTGAAGGGTCCTGATGGCAAGTTCGGCATCCCCCCAGCGGCCATTGAGTCAGTCAACCGCAACGGCATTGGTCTGAAGGGGCCGCTGATGACACCAGTGGGGAAGGGCCACCGCTCCCTCAACCTGGCCATTCGCAAGGAGTTCAGCCTGTATGCCAATGTGCGGCCATGTAGGAGTGTGGAGGGATATGAGACACTGTACAGGGATGTGGATGTTGTCACCATAAGAGAGAACACCGAGGGGGAATACTCTGGCATAGAGCACGAGATTGTAGATGGCGTTGTTCAGAGCATTAAGCTAATCACTGAGCCAGCATCACGCAGGGTGGCTGAGTATGCCTTCCAGTATGCTCGCAGCAATGGAAGGTATGAAGCATTTAATCATTCTCAGTCACTTCAAGATTTGATTATACAGTATAGTATAGTCAGTGTGGATTGTAAGTCAGGGATTTATTATAAAGTAACTGTCATGGAGTTAGTACCGTACAATGAATTAGGGGAAAATGGCAAATCAGCGATAGCTGTATATGAACTTGGGAAAGCAGTATTTTGATATTGAGAACTTTATGACAGAAAGGAGCGTCAGAAAAGGGGACATAAGAGACTCTCCTGATCTGAGAGGGACAAGTGTCATCCATAAAGAATTGCTGCTTTTTGTCTCCAAGCATGACTTCACTCCCACACTTTTGATGTATGGCTATGTTCTCTGGGCTAAGTCATTCTGTATATAAAACATTTTCTTCTTTCGTCTGTGGTACTTAAGATTATCATTTTTAGTCTAACTGCATTTTCTGGTGTTTGTTTTTGCCTTTTGTCTCCCTGGACCCAACTAGCCTCTTATAATGAATACTTCATGTTGTACTTTATTGCACAACTTCCAAGATGTTTATTGTTTTTCTTGTGGGTTAGATGTGGTGCATTTTATTCCCTTAATTATTCTCTGTAATTGAAGTTATGTTGTAACCATTGCAGATCAAAAGTAACGGCAGTGCACAAAGCCAACATCATGCGCATGTCTGATGGTCTGTTCCTGCGTTGTTGTCGTGAGGCGGCCGAGAGGAACCCTGACATTAAGTTTGAGGAGAAGTATCTGGACACCGTCTGTCTCAACATGGTGCAGGACCCGTCACAGTACGATGTCCTGGTGATGCCCAACTTATATGGTGATATCCTATCAGATTTATGCGCCGGTCTGGTGGGTGGACTTGGATTAACGCCGTCTGGGAATATTGGCGAGGGTGGAGCTGTTTTCGAGAGCGTTCATGGCACGGCCCCAGATATCGCAGGTCAAGATAAGGCTAATCCCACAGCACTGCTTTTATCTGCTGTCATGATGCTCCGCCATATGGAACTCCCCACACACGCTGCAGCCATTGAGTCTGCCTGCTTCAGCACGATCCGTGAGGGCAACTACCGCACTGGGGACCTTGGCGGCAAGGCAAAGTGCTCTGAATTCACCGATGAAATTTGCAGAAAGATTGAAGATGGCTCAAGCTAAGTTTAAGACATGTACAGTAGACATGTGTGGTGTATTGGAGCATTTGTTTACCACTTCTTTCAATATGGTGATGTCATTTTTAAGTTAATTCTTGCTCTCACCAGAGTTTTATTAATTTCAGGGGATAATTTTGGAGCTAGAGGTGTTATTCTTCAGTAGCACCTTCACCACCAAGGATCTATCTGGAAGTTAACTTAAAATAACATCTGCTTGGTGCAAGAAATAACAAAGAAATGCCATCAGTGTGAAAGAGTTTAAAATTGTTGAGAGAGCATGTGTTGCTTCAGGTGTAGACATTACTGTAGAGAGCAGTACGAGGAAAGCGTAGTCAAGAATGCCTCTTTAGAAATAGCTACTGAGTCGTTTCATCCTCACCTCACGACCTGTTTCATTTAAAGTTATAAATTTTAATGGAGCCTTTATCTGGTGGTTCCATTTTTTCATCTTCAGCTGCTGTTACTGTAGCTTTTCATGACTTAAAGTACAGTGTTAAACAGTCTCTTATTTGGTGGAGCACTTCTTGATCTCACTAAAATTAATTCTGACAACCTGTCCCGGTGTGTAGCAATAGTCTGACCCCCAGGCTTCTTAGACTGGAGAAGAATAGGATTTGTTGTTGGTAGTTGTTGTGGCAGTTTATGGTATGAATGAAATTGGTCATGTTCTAAGTGACGGGTTTGTTAACATCTGTTTCTTAGCAATTTATTCTGCCTATTACACGTATATATCCTTTTTTTATATTATTAATGCAAACTTTATTGATTTTAATATGATATAAATAAGACATAAGGGGCTTAAGGTGTAATATACAAAATAAATCACTATAAAGAAGAGGTGCAACTAAGCCTCTACTGCCACTCAGAATACAGCCAAGAGAGGATGATGATGGGTCTTAGTATTTGATTATCTTACTACAGTATTGTAAACACTAACAAATTGTACGGTAGTTTGTACTGCATTTGAGAGCAATACTAGAACAATAATGTTATGGTGTCTATATACGTGTCCCCTTTTACTTGATGGCATATTTTCAGTTTGTGCTATTACCAGGCAGTTTTATTCATCACAGGAGAGCACCCTAGGTGTGAAGGGGTTAATTTAGTGTGTATAAAACTCCTTCAATTCAAAAATTCTCTCCTAAGCAGAATAAAATGATCTGGGAATAGCAATAAAATAAAGCACAGCTCATCACAGAGAAGGGGTCGAATTAGTAAGCCTCGTAGTCCACAAAGTATTGTCCAGTATAGTGTAGTGTAAACGCTATATGGCCGGCAATCTCATGAATTTGTATTAACTGTTGACTACCTAATTTAACTGTACATACAGATTGTTTCATGTTCATGTACATAAAACTGTTAAGTCTAAATTACTTTATCTTCCCTTGGCATTTTCCTTCTGTCTGTCTATAGCCTGATGACCTAATCCCGTAAGGGGTGGCTGTGAACAAATCGCCTCCATGTTGCTGTCCCTTGCCATTACACTACCCTCCCACTTCACAACCTCTTCTCATATACCTCTCCATTCCATCCCTCCATCTTATCCTCGGTGTCCCCCTTCCTCCACCTCACTCACAACTCTCCTCATGAGTCTTTCACTCTCCATCCCCTCCACATTGCCAAACCATCTCAGTGTATTTTTCCAACTCTCTATCACATCCACTTTTCATTTGGGTGTTGGTGATCATTTCAGTCACCATTATGATTATTATAAATGCCTCTAAGTAAAGGCAGTCATAATTACAAGGGAACTTTGATGGGCAATTTTTCTTTAATTTACTAAAGGGCAAAATTGTCAGAATCATTAAACACTGACTGGCTGCAATAGGTGTTCAAGGTTAGGAACAGCTCTGTAAAGGCACTGGCTACCTTTCTTTTGTTTACCAATATATCACAGCCACAACATTCTCATTTCAAGCCTGTACCATGCTTTCAGTTGCCTACCCTTAACTGTTCAGGACTGTGGGTACCTTGTTTGTGGGTCTGATATAGGGTTGGCTTTTACCATTTTATCATTCTGCAGTCCATGTTCTGGGGGTTATAAAAACAAGTAATTTATCAGAAATTGTATTAGGGGACAAGTGTTACATTAAATATCTATTTACAAGTGAAATACAGCTGACTGAAAGTTTTATCTGAACCATCAGTTACTTAAAATTCAGTATATTTATATTGTTTCAAATTCATTTGGAATTAATATTTTAACAAAGCTAAAAACATTACTAATAATAAACAGTGCTGTATTAAAAATGTATAATGTAAATGTCAGGAGCAGATAAAACCATCAGTGATCAACCAAAACATTCTCAATACTCCATGAGTTACTACACTTCTGCCTCTCAACTTGTTGATCAACACTAATTGCAAGTTCCAGTCAGCAGTTGCTTGGCCATTGGCTTAGTATATACACCCAAGCTCTGCCTCACCATCATCCCAACCAAGGATGGGGTGAGGTAGGGTTAACTTTTATTATTAATCTAACAATATTTGCAGTTCCTAAATGTCTCCTCTTAACGGTCAACTTCACCAAACACGATATCGAGTGTGCCAATGATGGCAACGATGTCTGCCAGCATATGGTTCTTTCCCACCATGTCTGTGCCAGCAAGATGAGCAAACCCAGGTGCCTTGATCTTGCATCTGTGGGTAAAATCAATTCATCAGTTGCCTGTGTAACACTTCTGGTATTTCTTTCACTTACTCATGACTAGCACCATTTTCTATACTCGGTTTCATGGAGTCTAACACACTGGTTTTGCTAGCTGGGACAGGTGGATCTGGTAACACTGCGCAATGCCCTAGGGCGCTGATTGGTCGATTCCCGATGTGTTTGAATGTGCTCCAAATTGACTTTGTATTCCAACCAACGCCCTCATTT
>JAGKTI010000632.1:5596-18167 GCA_018397915.1 Birgus latro | reverse complement strand
AAATGAGGGCGTTGGTTGGAATACAAAGTCAATTTGGAGCACATTCAAACACATCGGGAATCGACCAATCAACACCCTAGGGCATCGCACACTGTTACCAAATCCACCTGTCCTCAGCTAGCAAAACCAGAGCGTCAGGCTCCGTGAAACCGAGTATAGTGTTAATTTCATGCTGCAGCTGAGCTTTCAAGACAGAGAGAGTGATCAAGTAAGACTATGTTAAACACCCTATCTGATTAAATGTGGCTATCTCTGAGCTGAGAGGATTAGGGATGTTGATTATTATAAAATATATGTTACAGTTACCTGTATGGTCTGGATGATCCGTCAGACACCAGGTAGACCCCAAATTCTCCCTTGGGTGCCTCAACAGCAGTGTAGGTGGCACCAGGTGGCACCTGATACCCTTGCGTGAACACCTTGAAGTGGTGGATTAGTGCCTCCATTGATGTCTGAAACACAACCACATAATTACTGTCATCATCATCATCCTCACCACCACCGTCACCATCAGGATCCAAACCCACGTACTGTATTCTGTGGTATTTTAATTTAATTCACAACATAGAAATCATTACAATTTTCTCCAAATTTTCAATGAACTAGGCATGACTTCTCATCCTGAAAAAGTAAAAAATGAGAAATTTTAAATATCAGGTACATAATATTAGCTTATGGATTAGGAAAGTCACTTATCACAGTACTTTAGTCTTAATGAAAATCATGAGATACAGGGAATTTCTTTTCCCCCCTCAATTCCAGGCATAAGCTTCGCAGCCCATTCCCTGTGACCAAGCAGTCCTACATACCACACACCTTCACATGTCACCACTTCAGCACTAATACCCCACTATTCATCATACTATGCTAGGGCTGTCTCATTCATGACTGGTGCACTGGTATTAATGGGGGATTTTGGACATCTGGGTTTTGTGGAATATCAGTAAGTCTGTTTAAACAAACTTCAATTTATCAAACTGTTCTATACCTCAGCCTGGGATTGAACTTGCATCGTTTCAGACAACAGATGATCTTTCTATCCACATTCAGAATGTTTTATTGTAGGAGCTCCTTTTCAAACTACAAGGGGTAGGTACAGCCTGTAATTGCCCCATCACTAAAAGAGGACTCCCCTAAACTGGTTGAAATTGTATGGTAATAGCAAGAATAAATTGCAAATGACATCATGGAAGTGAATGGGATACGACTTACTTTCATCTCTGATCGTTTTGGTGGAGTCACCTTAGCATCGTCCACCTTTATCTCACCCTCTGGCATCTGGTTGAGGCACTGCTCAACGATGCGTAAGGACTGTCGCATTTCATTCACACGAATCAGGTACCTGTCGGGTTATCACAGTTACAGTAAGTCTAGGATAAGTTGAGGTTCTTGTGGCCCTGAATTCGTCTAAATACGAACCTTGTGACTGCAGGATTGAAGTTACCCTTCTCCCACAGTCCACTATTCCCCTTTCAGATGGCAGAGAGAAAGTTAAGGAATGTTTGTATAACCAAGCAGTTCCAGTGCCTAGTTACCCAGGTGCCACTGTGGAGGTGTCCCTCTCCAACTCAAGGAAATATGGTATGTACATTATACAAGTGAAGAAAAACAGGTGTATTCTTCATATTTCTATAATTAATTAACATGACTCACTCATCATAACTTAGTGTGTGACCATGATATGTGATGTAATATACCTGTCGTATGTGTCTCCATTCTTGCCCACTGGTACATCAAACTCCACCAAGTTGTATGCATCGTAGGGCTGAGTCTTACGCAGGTCCCACTTGATGCCAGATCCACGCAACATCACTCCACTAAAAACAATGACAGCAGAATTAATGATGTTCAGACTGCCAATAAATTTTTCTGATTTTGGATAGCTAGCCTATACAACCAACAGATAACATCTATGAAATCAACACACTTTAATTTTGTTTTAAAAGCTGGCTCACCTGAATCCATAGTTAAGAGCATCCTCAGCAGTGACAGTGCCAATGTCGATGGTTCGCTGGCGCCAGATGCGGTTGTTGGTTAGCACGTCCTCAACTTCATCCAGACGCTCACCAAACTTACTGATAAACTCATATATGTCGTCCAACAGACCTATAGGCAGGTCCTGGTATGGGGATGGCAGATTAGAGGAGCACGTAAAGACAGGCAAATTGTATACAGGTATGTTGCTGTATACTGTGCAATACATAGCATGATCTATATATAATCAGCAAACAACTCCAGTAAATTCCAATCTCGAGTTGTCTTTAAAATGTCTTACTAACAATTGCTACTCCTCCTGGTCGAACATAAGCAGCATGAAGGCGCGCCCCGGATGCCCTTTCATAGAACTCCATCATCTTCTCACGCTCCTCAAACAACCACAGGAAGGGAGTAAGAGCACCAACATCCATAGCGTGGGCACCCAGGAACATACAATGGTTCAGGATACGTGTGATCTCAGCAAACATTGCTGCAACACACAAGAATGAGGCAATGCATTTTAGTGCACTGTGCAGTGCAATTTAGTACACCATGTAATACAAAAAGATAAGTTTCCCTTAAGGTTAATATAGTAATACCATCTGATATTAGCAAGGATAAAATTAAAATAAAGAAGCCATTCTACTCAGACTGGTAGATACTGTTTCAAGCTCCTTCAGAATGAGAAATCTCCACTACACTAATTCATTCTCATACTTAAGGTGGTTTCCCTCGTCTGGAATTTGCCAGAATAAAATAAACAAGGCTGACAATAGCCAGAGAAAAACAGAAAGAGCTGTTACTCTCTCAAACCTTCAGATCTCTTGAGTTTTCCCCAGGGTTGTGAAGTAAGTGATACCGTAATATTTCCCAACTCTGACTCCAACTCAGATTATATAACTCCAACTCAAGTGTATACTGTACTAATAATACGGCACATGGACATGATGCAGGTAAATGAATAACATTCACGAATTTTGACAGGTGCAATTCTCTTTTAAATTCACTGCGTGGTGCTTGCATAATAGTAAATAAACCATTATACGTGGTTGTAAAATAAACTGAATAAAGTATTGAAAAGATATGACTGATACCATTTCAGAACCAAAAAGCTCGGAGTTGGAGTCGTGGGAATTTCACCAACTCCGACTCCAATCAAAAAAAGATGACTCCACAACCATGGTTTTCCCAGAGGTTATGGTATATTCTCTATGTCAAACTATTCTCATCCATTCCAAATGAAAAGTCCACCATATCAGCAAACAAAAAATGGCAACTCACTGCGAATATACTTGGCCCTAATGGGAGCCTCCAGACCCAGCAACTTCTCCACAGCCAGTGAGTATGCCTGCTCATTAGTCATCATGGATACATAGTCCAGACGGTCAAAGTATGGGAGGGCCTGAGTGTACGTCTTGTACTCTATCAGCTTCTCTGTACCACGGTGTAGCAACCCAATATGAGGGTCAGCTCGCACCACAGTCTGAAAGAGGAGAGGGGAGCTGTTTTATCATCATCATCACTCACTTTCAACGTCCTGCAGGTGTAGTATGCAAAATAAGTGCTGTAGTTAAGAAGAAAATTGTTAGAAAGCCTCTGAACTCCATAAGAATATAGTGCATCACCATCACCATCTCTATGTACCTCTCCATCCAGCTCCAGTACGAGTCGCAGCACGCCATGGGCTGCCGGGTGCTGTGGTCCGAAGTTGACAGTGACGTTACGGACGGTCTTCTCGACGGGTGCCAGGCGGGCATTCCAGGATGGCATCTTCAGCGTCTGGCCCTCATACGGCACCATCACTGGCCCGGAGAATTGCTGCAACCATTCTGCGTCAGGGTACCACTTGGCACCACCACGACGCTGGCTGAAAGACAGGTTGGTTGGTGATCACTTAGTTCATCCAATCTGATTATATAATTTAGAGTTTGCTCTTACTACTACCAGATCATTTTACTTTGCTGCCCAACCTCTGTCTATCTATTGCCAGACGCCATGATCCCGTAAGGGGTGGCCATTTGACTTTGAGTTATCTGTTTTACAGGGGGGGGCACTAACCCTCCACCAACCCACTTGTTAGCACGTAGGGAGCACGTATGGTTTGGTTATATGGTTACCACCCAGCGTTGTAAATGGTTTCTTAGCTTACAGGAAACCATTTGGCTTGTCACTCAATGTAAAGCCACCTGTAAAGGAAAGAAAAGCAACAAGAAGTGACAGGAAAGATGAGAGAAATAGGAAGAGAGGAGGGCAGGCCCAGAAAAAAGAATGATAAAGGCTAAGGAAAAAGTGGGCAGCACTACATCAAGTGAGTGGATGATGGTCGCCACCACCTACCTCTCACTGCCCAACCTCACTCATGAATATTTCGTAAGCCACACCTAACAAGACCTTAACTTAATCATTCAAGTAAATGCATTTATTTCCCTCTTTGCCAGCATTATGACTGATGGATGCAGCTTTCAGTGTTAGGCTGGGTCTTGCACATTACAGGTTTCCATAAATGGGCTCTGTAACTTAATAATAAAATAAAAAATCATGTACTGTACATAAAGGACTAATGCCCTTTATAAGTTTTAAAAAAAGTTTTATTTTTTTGATAATAAAATCAACTAGAGATAACAAGAATAAAATACTACAATAGCAGCTGTGGCTCAGTGGGTTAGAGCGCTCCGCTCTAGCCGTAGGGTCGGAGGATCGAATCCACCCAAGGGTCATTGGTAGACATCAGGAAGGGCATCCTGTCATAAAATGCTACACGCTCCAATCCAAAAAGGCCAACGCATGCAAGCATGTTGCAGCCTTCAAAAAACGAAACGAAACGAATAGGTTATTGGACTAAAGGGATAAAAGGAAGCCCGATAGTTTACAAAAAACAACTCAAAACCGCTTCCACATTTTAAAAAATCAAATGTAAATATATAAAATTTCTTTTGCTTTATTTTGTGGAGATGGTTTGTCATGTATAATGGTAAATTAATCTTGGTCAACTATTTACCCTTTCACCATACCTATATAAATGTCAAATGGATTCTGAATACCAACCATATATCTGTAACCATGGATAAAACCTCATTAACTATTCTACAGCCGTGTTCTTACTACTCTATATATTCATTAACAATTTCCCATTACACTTAACAACGTAGTGTTAAGCGCTATTTGCCACATATGAAAGTATTTCTGCTCTCGTAGAAATCAGCTGATCCAAAACAACACCACCTCAGCACATTATTTCCCTCGTCCCAAAACTCCAACAAAAGAAATATCTTACTTGACGAAATACGAAGACCCCGCATTTTTCAAGAGGTTTTTTGAGCCCCAGTTGAGGGCGGATGAGAGAGCTTTATGACCGACATTTGACCAGACAGCAGCCATCTTCCCCGGCCCCGGTGATGTTGTTTCCAAGCTTGAAGACTGTCTCGTATTATTTACGAGCTTTTGATAATGGTTTAATTCCTTACTTATTAATAAACCTATTTGATCAGCAAAGTAATTTGACACTGACATCATTATAAGACAAAGTAACCGTGATGTAATAGATTTTACAAAATACACCAAATTTTCCAAATCCAAGACAGTTCAAGGAGCTCTATTTACACAATATAGTTGCATAAATCCCAAAAATACATTAAATTACTCGGCTTCAGTAAATATGATAAATACATTTTACAATGTACTTGCCAAACATTGAAACAATGCAAACCAATAATTATACAGTACTGAAGGCACTGTTATTGTTCAAAGTACTCGTGATAGCCGCGGTGGCAGAATGGTTAGCATTGTGCAAACGAAGCTGTTGGCCCTATGGTGTATGTCGGACTGCTGGGCCTCAGGGAATGGATCAAATCTTCAGTGTATGCCCTGAATCACACATGAGATGTCAGATGTGCTCGTGTCTGGGAGGAGGACATGTGTCCCGTCTCAGTTTAGTCACAGGTTATGCAGGCTTCAGAGTCATCAGTTACAAGGTAAGCATGCAGGCCGGGGTATTGTCTACCAGTAGGTGTGTAACATAACTCCTATATGATAGTAAGCTATTCCTAATAAAATCGTGTGACAATACCAACAATTTAATTTAATTTTGTCTTCGTTTTGGTAAATGGAAACTAGTAATTAACCTCAGGGTTATGCCTTAAGTGGCCTACATAGATCGAAAGTTCAAGCTGTGACTTTCACAGTAAGTTCTACTACAACTGTTGTAGGACTTTTCTGAATATTCTGTGGATGGAGAGGACCTGCAGCTCCTGCTCATTTACAGCTGGCTAGCACACTCAACAGAGATTAGGAATGTGTACATATATTTATATAAACAATGTATTTGGAGACTGGGCTAACGTTAGAACATTATTGTTTTGCACTGAATTCAGCCATTAGTGTCAGTCAGAACATGATGTGGTGCTTAAACTGTCTTTCGTATTGAAAGTTCGATGTATTATATCTGGTATCTCATACATCATTGTTAATTTGCTCAAGTTAAATCTTGTCGTCAACTGACGTTTACTAGCATTTCAATAAAGTAATATAAATGCCATTTAATGAAAATTTGTAACGGCAAGACAGTCCCCTCGGCCACATCGAAGGTAACATCACCCAGAAAAGACGGCTGTGGTATAAGTGTCTTGCCGTTTCATCCGCCTAAACGTTGGATTTTATAAACCTCCTGGAGAATGCAGGATCTTCATATTGATGCAGGTAAGGCAGTTATTGCTTTTCTTTGTTTGATATTTGAATAGTGAGACGAAGATACTTTGCTGATGCATTTGTTTTTGGTCAGCTATCACGAGGGCAGAATCAAGTGTGATGGAAAGCTCTGTGATAGGTGCATTTAAAGCTTGTTTAACTGGCAGTATTGTGTTCTCTGACTGGTAAACAGCCCACCACACATGTAAAAGATGCCAGTTGATTAAAAGTTCCCCACATCATCCTGTCTGACGTTACAGTACTTATGGTGGGCAGAACATCTCATTGCCCTGTATTCTCGTCAGGTAAGAAGGCTCCCTAACACCTCTTCCTTTACGATTTATTTTCCTAACTACTCATTAATATCCCCTGGTTTGTTTCTTATGTCTTTTCAGTACCAACATACATTGGATGAATAACACACACAAATATAGTAGTGGAGCAGAATCGGAAGTAAGTCGGTAAGGAAGAGATGGTAGTAAGCCTCCTCACCATACTAGAATACCGTCCCATTGTGTTTAATACAACACTGCTTATATACTGTATATGACACTACTGCAGTGCTGATTACGTTTGAAAGTTACTTAGTTTTGTTTGTGTGTGTGTGTGTCCATTATTTGTAACCGGATGAGTGTTTGGAAAAAAAAAGAAAAAAAAACTCGGTTTAATCTGAATATTCATCTGCGTTTGGTTAGTAGGGAAGGTTTTTTTTCGATTTTTTTCCCTTTTGTCAGGCTTTTTTTTTTTTTTTTAACCTGGTATTGAAGTAAGAGACTATCTATGGTTTTAGAAGCAGTCTTAAGCTTTTTTTTTTAATAGGAAAAGAGAAACGAAAAGAAACTATTAACCCATTTACATCTTATTCTCGCTACCCTCTGACGGTCTGGGG
Organism: Birgus latro; assembly: GCA_018397915.1. Classification (NCBI taxonomy): domain Eukaryota; kingdom Metazoa; phylum Arthropoda; class Malacostraca; order Decapoda; family Coenobitidae; genus Birgus; species Birgus latro. The sequence goes on along the minus strand of JAGKTI010000632.1, from coordinate 10,618 downwards.
TGTAGGGGCAAGCTAAAGGTGTCGGAGTTAAAATTTAGATGCATATACGCTATTTTTACCCTTGCCATTACGGTGATGCATGGCCTCTTCTTAACGGGCGTTGTTTAGATATACGTGGAGTTCTGTCTGCTTGTCTATCATTCTGTGTATAGCCAGACTCTTTAATTACGGAGGGAGTGGCCATAAATAAATTTCATATCATTCCTCCGGCATCTTATACTTCACCTCAGTCGCCCCCTTCATCACCAGTTCACCTCAGTCGCCCCCTTCATCACCAGTTCACCACCTCAGTCGCCCTCTTCATCACCAGTTCACCACCTCAGTCACCCCCTTCATCACCAGTTCACCACCTCAGTCGCCCCCTTCATCACCAGTTCATCACCTCAGTCGCCCCCTTCATCTTCACCTCTGAGGCCGGGTATGCCAACACCTTTTCCTAAGCGATTTATTTGATCTACAACACTTTACTGTCTTTGTTACATAAATCCTTCCAGTGTCTCCATACTCTGAATAAATAACGTACAAAATTCTATTAATCAGCCATATCCAAAAAATAAATCGCCAAAGAAGAGGTTTTAGGGAGCTACCTTAACCGACAGTTCGGGTCTAAGAGAAGAGAGGTAAATGTGTAGTGGGAATGGAGAATAGAGTGACTAAGGGAAGTAGAGTTGACCAAAAATAAATCGCTAAGAAAGAGATGTTAGGGAGTTTCCTTAACCGACGAGAGGTAAATGTGTTGAAATAATTGAGAAGAGAATGTCAGGGAGTAGAGTGCACCAAAAATCATTCGCTAAGGAGGAGGTGTTAGGGAAATTTCTTAAGCGAGGACAATAAGATAAGAGAGGTAAAATGTGTAGAGGAAGTGGGAGGGTAAAATGGCCCAGGGAAGTAGACCGGACCAAAAATTAAATCGCTGAGGAAGAGGTAATAGGGAGCAGAAGGTGCTATGAAGGCTCTGAGACGCAGAAAATAGGTATATTGAAACGGGGATAAGAAAACACTCAATATATTTGATTTTTTTTTTTCAAACTGACAACATTATAACATATCAAACAACCCCTTTAGTACGAGGATATTAAATTAGTCTTTCTATTGCTGAGCTTTTTATTATTATTATTATTATTATTATTATTATTAATGGTGGTGGTTATTGTGGTTTTGTTACTATTACCTCCGCCAACGAAGCTAGATGAGGTTATTATATTCACCTTTTTGTCTGTTTGTCCACACGATATTTCCAAAAGTTCTTAATGAATTTTAATGAAATTGTGTTGAAAGGTTGGCCATGGGGCAAGAAAGAATTTATTAAATTTTGGGGCGGATCTGGATCCTATGTATTCCACACAATATCTCCACAGACCCGGATCCTTTTTAATGATAGTGGGATTGGCGGAGGTGTGCAGTCTGTGATTGCTTTCTATTATTATTATTATTATTATTATTATTATTATTATTATTAGAGACAAACGATTACTTCTTTCAATTTAAACATCAAAAGATTATATAATTACAAAGATGCCTCGTAGTAAAGGGATTAACGCATAACACAAAAAAAAATAAATACAAAAAGAAACAAATACAAAAAACAAAAAACGAACACCCACAATCACAGTACAGTTGCATACAAAAAAAAAAAAAAAAACTACAGAATTTTTAAACGTCCTTAGTACCGTGACGTCTGTTTTTATTTAGTTATTTCTCTCTCCACACGATTTTATTCAGCTTAGAGACTTTTCGATACAGCACCCATTAACCCTTTCAGTATGAGGGGTTTTCCGTAAGGTGAAGATAATCGCCTGAAAGTAGCAAGAACAGATGAGGTGGTGATGATGGTGGTAGCAGTGGTGGTGGTGGTTGTGGTGGTAGTAGTAGTTGTAGTAGTAGTTGTAGTATTTCTTTAAGCCCCAGGTGTATCTGAAATTTGAACCCAGTGGACTGCAGACTAAAGCTGGCCTTGTGCAGTCCACCATCCTCCTTTTGGGGGATAGTGAAGGGAATGGGGGGGGGTCTATATCCAGGCAGCCCCACCGCCCGGTTATATCAGTGCCACCACGTTAAGGCGTCCCAGAGCACCGGTAGCAGAGGGAGGGAGGGGAGAATCAACTCAGATATGACGTCATGGTACCGAAGGCGTTTAAAACATGTATAGTACAGTAATAAAGAAATGTTGGATTATTGAGCAAACTTAAATATTAAAATGACCTAAATCCCTATAACAACACAGCTAATTACGTCTCATTTATCACCCTAATTAGCCTCTTTACATTGCACTTAGTCACCCTAATTAATTTGTGAAGAAATCGTATTAGTTTTTTGCATTATGATTGGAGGAGTTATATTGTAAAGAGTAAAGAGAATCACCCATTTAATAGAGTGTAAACAGAATCATCAAAGAGTGTAAACAGAATCATCCATATTAAAGAGTAAAGAGAATCATCCATTGTTAAGAGTGTAAACAGAAGCATCTGTTTTAAAGAGTGGAAACAGAATCATTTATTGCAAAGAGTGTAAACAGAATCACCCATTTTAAAGAGTAAAGAGAATCATCCATTTTAAAGAGTGTAAAGAATCATCCATTTTTTATAGAGTGTAAACAGAATCATCCATTGCAAAGAGTGTAAACAGTGGCAGCCATTTTAAAGAGTATAAACAGAATCAGTCATTTTAAAGGGTGTAAACAGAATCAGCCATTTTAAAGAGTGTAAACAGTGGCAGCCATTTTGAAGAGTATAAACGGAATCAGCCATTTTAAAGAGTGTAAACAGAAGGAGCCATTTTAAAGACTGTAAACAGAGGCAGCCATTTTAAAGTGTGTGAACAGAGGCAACCATTGTAAAGAGTGTAAACAGTGGCGGCCATTATATATTTTTTTTCTTTTTCAAGGAAGAAGGAACCAAAGGCCAAAATCATCCATATATTCGCTGGATCTCACTCGTAATTGGTTTCACATTTTGTACCATACTAAAAGAAGGTCACATATTCCCATTTTGTTATTTTATTGTTTCCAGAATCGGCTAATGAAATTCCAGGAACATGTTATTTTGAACGTATGGTCTATGGTGAAAGATGCCTGGTGATTTCAGCTGCCTTTGAAGTTATCCAAAAGTAAGAAAATACAAATGAATAAATAAATAAATACGATATAAATAGCGAAGGATAACAAATGCATTAATATGTAGTAAAAATAAGTAGTTAGATAATAAAAAATAATAAAATGTAATTACTGCGAGGCCTGGGGGGTCTAGGTTTACGACGGAAGAGTTGAGAGGATGGGACAGGCGTGTATTGGTGTTGTGATGAGGAGGGGTAGATTGAGACGGTTTGGGCATGCATGTGGAAAGGAGGATGGTGGATGACAACTATAGGTGCAGAAAGTGAGAAGTGTGAACGTCGGGGGGAGGGTTGCGAGAGGCAGACTGAAGACCTGGGACGACATAGAGTGTAACCTCAGGGATAAGGGACTGAAATAGGGAGGCTGCCCGAGATCAAGCAGCATGGAGAGCCGCCATTAGGTAACCAAGCTTGACGCATTTAAACAGGAAGGAAAAATTATGGACGTATCAAAAATCAGATGGAAATAGCAACTCTGAATGTTAAAACAGGAGTTTATTCTTAGTACATTATTCTCTCTAAACCCAGTAGCCAAAAATAAACATCCATACCCTTTACTATCTATTCTCATTCCTATATATATATCCCTTGAGATCCAACACCCTTCATTAGCCTCGTAACCAGCCGCTTGAGATCCATGGCTGCAAGATCCGTATTTGTTGCCAAGAATATCCTACATGTTTCCCAGGCTCCGTTGCCAGAATGTTATTATCCAGTATTAAGTACTGTCGATATTTCTTTAGCTCCGTTGCCTGTTTGATTTATTCATCTCCGTTATTATCCATTATTTCCCATTGAGTTCCGAAAGTACTGTTATTTCCCTAGCTCCGTTGTCTGTCTTTAGCCCCAACAGTATGCAGTCCCCAAAATGCCGTTGATATTTCCCTACCTCCGTTACCGGTTTGATTTATTCACCTCCGTTAGTATCCATTAATTCCCATTGATTTCCAAGAGTACTGTCGATATTTCCTTAGCTCCGTTGCCTGTCTTTAGCCCCAACAGTATTCAGTCCCCAAAATACCGATGTTATTTCCTTATCTCCGTTGCCCGTCTCTAGCCCCAACGGTATGCATTGCGAGTTACGAGCCTGTTTACTGTTGACATGTACTTCTTTGGGTACTTGCGATGGATTTGTGTCATCAGCCATTTCGCCTCCTCTGCTTGTTCTTGCGTGCACAGTCTACGTGGACAGTGACCGCGCATCATAAGCTCTGGGCCAAACCCTGTGGAAAGGATGAGGTTTGGTTGAATTTCACGGAAGGATGAGGGGTTGGAGTAGTGGTGGAGAGGCTTGGAGTGGTGATAGAGAGGTTTTGAGTGGTGATAGGCTTGGAGAGGTGATAGAGAGGCCTGGAGTGGTGATGGAGAGGCTTGGAGAGGTGAGAGAGAGGCCTGGAGTGGTGATAGAGAGGCTTGGAGTGGTGATAGAGAGGCTTGGAGTGGTGATAGACTTGGAGCGGTGATAGAGAGGCCTAGAGTGGTGATAGAGAGGCTTGGAGTGGTGATAGAGAGGCTTGGAGAGGTGGGAGAGAGGCCTGGAGTGGTGATAGAGAGACTTGGAGTGGTGATAGAGAGACTTGGAGTGGTGATAAAGATGACTAGAGGTAGTTGAAATGGTGATAGGGAGTCGATAGTAGTATCAGTATTTTTCCTCAAATACATCTATCTGTCTATCTCAATTCATCCACAATAGAACAGTAACCAAGGAGACTCTAGCACTCCTATTCTAGCACTTTCTAACTCTAGGTGCCTTCTAACTTGTACCTTAGAAGTAGAGTACAGTTTCTTAAATTATGCTTGCTCACCTGTCTTAGTTATATATAGAGGTTTATTTAGCACAATACGCTAGTGTACAAAGTCTCTCTCTCTCTCTCTCTCTCTCTCTCTCTCTCTCTCTCTCTCTCTCTCTCT
>JAGKTI010000631.1:98833-118135 GCA_018397915.1 Birgus latro | reverse complement strand
CCGACACGTCAGCTAAAAATGACCTACCACATGTGTAATGGCTGTGTGTGTGTGTGTGTGCGTGTGTGTGTGTGTGTGTGTGTGTGTGTACTAGTATGTGCGTGTATCTGTGTGCGTATGCATCACTGTGTGCATGTATCTATGTGCTCGTATCTGAGTGTGCCTGTATCAGTGCCTGTGTGCATCAGTGCCTGTGTGTATCAGTGCCTGTGTGTATCAGTGCCTGTGTATCAGAGCCTGTGTGTATCAGTGTCTGTGTGTATCTGTGCTTCTGTTTATCAGAGTTAGGGTATGCATTTAATGATGTTGATGATGATGATGGCTATGATGATGGTGATGGTGGTGGTGGTGTGGTGATTTTGATGATGATGATGATGATGTTTACTAGTTCTTTTTAATATGGAAACTTTAATATTATCTGGTATTCTGTACTCTACTCCTTTCACGTTAACTTGGCCCAGATTCTCGTCCTTTTGCGGCTAATTTCACGCGTCTCAGTTGCGTCTTTTACATAACACTTGTTCGTGATTAGCATAGTATTCTATTGTTACAATTCAGCATTCGAGATGGAGAGATTGCAATTTGAGGCCATGTTAGAATAGAATGAGCATAGTGAAGGGGATGGGATGGGGGAGGGAGTGGAGAAGTATACGAGAAAGGGGGGTGTAAGTTGGGGAGAGACCAGTAAAATGGTAGGGTACAAGGCAACATGGAAGCGATTTGTTTGTGGCCACCCCTTATGGGATTAAGGCGTCTGGCTATAGATAACAAGACAAGTAGGGCCATAGATATAGGTGACGATAAACTCCAATTAAAATTACATCCATTCCCCACAATTTCTACAATTTCTTTGGCCATGACGCTTCCTGGCTGACCGTAAGATATCCTCGTGTCCTAATGGCAAAAACAGCAAAACCCAACATTTGCAGCAAGAGAAGAAGCCTACCCACCATCGCCATCCCTAACCAGCAAAACGATGTCTATTGCCCTCATCTTTTGGATCTATTTGACTTATAACACTTCCTGGTTCGTAGCAAGATACCTCTGTGTCCCATCTGAATAATCTTAATGGCAAAAACAGCGAAATTCAGCCTCAAAACAGTAAAATTTAACACTTACGACAAGACAACGAGCCGACGCAACCTCACCCTCCTATCGTCCGGCGCCCACTAACTGACCAGTGGAATGCCATGCTTGTCCAGCCCAGAAACTTGTGTGAAACTTTACCCAACTACTTTTAGAACCACTGGAGGGCACGGAGACCTCTCTCATCTTCGGGGTAGCACTAATATTTTATTCCAGCTAATACAAGAGGCTATTATCCACCTGGGAGCTATTTATAAGTGTCTGAGAGCGTTAATGCTGTAACTATTAACCCTCCAATGATCGTGACAACTCTCGTATTCTTTTCCATTAAACTCCAGGCGAATTTATTCAGCTGGGATTGGGTCATAGGAGCCTGAGCGCATAAGAGAAAATCGTCATAGAGGAAACATCAGGGACTATAGCAATCAAAGTCAGAAATTATTCTTAGATGTTTGCAATACTCTAATCGTTTTTGCTTTGCCTAATGTTGCCATCTTCTTACCTTAAATGCTAAGCTGTAACGATACATTAACACTAGAATATAGTACTATGCTTTCTTTTCCCTAACTGGGCTTAAAATTACCATCTCTCCATCTTGAATGTTGGGTTGTAGCAATAGATTAACACCAAAACATGATGCTAGTCACGAAGAAATGTTACGTAAAGGGTGTAGAGTCATAACATTGTCATTTCCTGGCACTGGGATACGTGAAATGAGCTGGAAAAGGATGAAAATCTTGCTTGTGTTACAGCAGGAACGGTATAGTCACGAAAAGGTGTTACGGAATGGATATAGAGGCTCACTTTAATTTGGCCTAAAACTGCCATCTCTCCATCTTGAATGCTGAGCTGTAACAAGGGCCTGACATTAGAATAAGGTGCTAGTCACGAGAAATTGCTATGCGAGGAATGTAGAGCCGTGGCATTGTTTCTTGTGCTTGTAATAAGCTAAGAGAAAGAAGCAGCAAAATGAAGATCTCAGCCATGTTAACTATGATCAGCTATACATACAGCTTAATGGAACGCCCTGATAAAAATTACGGCAATAAACTCATTCTCCATCTCATAAATAGGGGCCCGTATTCTTGTAGGGCAAGGAGGTTCCCTCGCACCAATTAATTAGCGATTCACTTTGCTTATTACACCTTGCTCTCCTATTGAAACGTATAAATCGTTCAAACTCTGCCATACTCTGCACAAATAACGCACAAAAACATAAATCGCCAAAGGAGTCTTTGCCTGACTTGTAGGAGGTGGCTGTGTGTTACCATAGCAACCTCCCCACCTCACCACACCACCGCAGTCGCACACACACACACACACACACACACACACATACGCACACACACACACACATACGCACATACACATAAATACACACACACACCCCATTGGCAAGGCCTGTCATAGAATACGTGTGTGTGTGTGTGTGTGTGTGTGTGTGTGTGTGTGCAGGCATGCGTGTGTCTGCACATCTCACTGCAATGCTCCTCCAGCACCCAACACAATATTTCTCCATCATTGGTTACCACAGAGAACTCTAATATCATGAATCTTTTCTAAAACTTTTGGATCGACTTTGTTCTTACCTACTGCAACAAAAAAACAATAACTATTGATATATGAGAGAGGGGGGTGTGAGTTGGGAGCGTGGTAGTGAAATGGAAGGGGACAAAGTGACGTGGAGGTGATTTGTTTGTGCCCACCCCGTGCGGGATTGGGGCGTCTGGCAATAGATAGATAGACATTATACATAGATTATACATACATTGCGGGAGATATACTCTTTTCACATTAACCTGGCCCACATTTTCGTTCATTTGCAGTTGATTTCACGTACTTCAGTGGCAGAAAGAACAATGCTTTGGCTCTACAACCCTTCCACAGCACTTCTTCGTGACCAGCATCATATTCCAGTGTTCATCTATTGCTACAACTCAGCATTCAGGATGGAAAGAGAGGAGTTTTAGGCCAAGTTAGATTGAAAAGAGTATAGTGGAGAATACTCAGTCTTGCCTTGGTTAGAGCGAGGCGTTTATGTGTTACCATGGCAACCTCTCCACACTTCACCACACTACAGCAGTTCCCAGTTGCACACGCACACTCCCTTCCCCACCAAGCCCCATCTTAGAATACGTGTGTGTGTGTGTGTGTGTGTGTGTGTGTGTGTGTGTGTGTGTGTGTGTGTGTGTGTGTGTGTGTGTATGAGTTCACTACTCGTCAAATGACTTTGGCTATATAATGTAGTGTGCTATGAAGTCAACCACACTCATAATAACTTCACGCTTCTTCTCCCCTGTCCTGTCTCCTTTTCCTACGTCTACCTACCTTCTAGCTGTCTGTCTTTCTGAAACCACAAACAACTCTCAACTGTCCACAACGTCCTAGATTATCATAGTATCATGCGATATACTATTTTTTTTTTTCAGCGTAACTTGGCCCAGATTTTCGTCCTTTTGCTGCTTAGTTCACATGGGTCACTGGCAGAAAAGGACAATGCTACGGCTCCCTTTCTATAGCACTTTTTTGTAACTTCCACATTCTAGCATTAATCTATTGCTACAACTCAGTATTCAGGTTGGAGGGATGGAAATGTTGGGCCAAGTTAGAGTAAAATGAGTACAGAATTAGTAAAGCCAAACAGCATACCTTTGGAGGGTGAAGCGGGAACAAGGCGAAGATCAGAGGCAGGAAGACAATAGCGAGGAAATCCAGCAAAATCTAACCACCAGTTTATGAAGTGAAGCCAACAACACTCGCGCCTCACAGTCGGTTCAAACGCCTGTGTTCTGGAGTATGGTAACAGAAAATAAAATAATAGTGTAGACGTGATGTACTGATGCACTCTCTCTACGGAGTCTACCTCTGACCTACTGTCACAATGCTTCGAAAATGATGAGCCTCTCGCTCGGACAATAAGACTGACTGAACTTTTATCCTTGTCTTGTGGACCTGACCTTTTACTGAATGCTGTAAATATCGAATTACTTCATCCTAACCTAATTCAGAGTCTAGTGACAGAGATGATCTGCTTGCTTGACTTCCCCGCGCACTTTTTCTGATGCCGCCGCTTAAGTCGGGGTAGGTTTCTGGTCATAGAAAAGCAGTAAAATGGATGGGTAACTGCGAGAAATTAGTCACTGTCCGCTGACTCTTCCTGCCTGGCTTCTAGCAACAACGTACCCCAGATTGTTGGGCTGGCAAGGAATGGGAAATTCAAAATCTAAATGAAGAAGATAATCTGCTGACTTTGTTCCATAATTTTGCTAACAGACAGGCAGGCAGAGAAAGGCAGACAGGCAGGCAAGCAGACTGCTAGACAGATATATAAACCGGGCCAAATACAGTACATAACTTCCTCTCGCTTTCGAGGTCTGTTGTACTATCATCCCATTTATCAGAAAAAAACGAGTTTTTTTTTCGCTTTCCTCATTACGCATTTTAGTTTCAGCCATACTCGTGCCAGATCACGTTAGTCATCCATAATTAATAAAGGTTTAGTTTGTACGAAAATTAAGGTGAGCGAAGTGAGTGCAAGAATTATTGTGGCATACGTTTATTGAGTGTGGTAGGGAAGGTATATGGAAGAATTATTATAAAGAAACTAAAAGAGATATCAGAAGTCCTAGTAAGTGATGAACATGGTGGCTTGAGTGGCAAAGGATGTGTGGATCAAATATTTGCAGTGAGACAGACAGCAGAGAAGGCTTGTGAGAAGGACCTTATGGTGTTTATGGCATTCATGGATCTGAAAAAAGCATACGACAAAGTGGACAGAGAAGGATTGTGGAAAGTTTCGTGCATGTACTGTGTAGATGATAAAGTGCTAGGTGCCGTCAAGAGTTTTTATAAAGGTTGTGAAGCATATATGGATGGGGTAATGAGAGAAGTAAAAACACGAATAATGGAGAGGGGGATGGCGATGGTAATGAATGATGATGGATGGACTATCTCAAATTTGTTGTATGCTGATGATGCAGTACTACTTGCAAATACCGGACAAGAACTTGGTAGACTAGTGCAGAGTTTTGTTGATGTCTGTGAGCGTCGGGCCTTGAGAGTAAATGTAGAAAAGAGTAAAGTGTTGGTTACTTAGGGAGAAGGTGACTCCCAGAGCGGTGTTACAGTGAATGGGGAGAGACTGGAATTGGTGAGAGAGTTCAAATACCTGGGTACAGTGATAGAAAAGAGGGGAAATTGTGCAAAAGAGGTGGAAAGTAGAGTGACACAAGGAAGAAAAGTAGCTGGTGCAATGAACACCTTGATAAGAAACAGGCTTGAGAGATGCAGCTTCACGAGGCTTACATGCAGAAGTGTTAGTGCCAACTTTAACGTATGGATGTGAGACTATGGTGTGGCATGAAAATGAAAAGTCAAGAGTGAGAGCAGTGGAGATGGGGCTGCTGAGGAATGTATGTGGAGTACAGAGAGTGGATAGGATACGAAATAATGTGATTCGTGAAAGATGTGGAGCGAGGAAGTCTGTGGACACCAGAATCGAAGAGAGTGTACTGAGATGATATGGTCATGTGGAGAGAATGGATAACAATGGAGTGGTGAAAAAGGTATATTTGAGCGAATTTGAGGGAGGGAGGAGGCGAGGTAGGCCAAGAAGAAGGTGGAGAGATATGGTCGATGAGTGTGTGAGGAAGAGAGGTTTGGAAGTCGGTGAGGCTAGGGACTGTCAAGAGATCAAGCTGGCTGGATGAATGTTGTGAGGAGAAGTGCATGATCAGGGATTTGGCACCCTTTGTTCAGATGTTCTATGCCTCCATCCCGTAACACAAATGAAAGGGTACGACGAATTACCGAATCGGCACTTTTACTTGGAAAATATAGTTTTTATCATTAAACAGGTTTATACACACCTAAATATCTGAAATCCGGTAAAAATTTTGCTTAACTGAACAGTTAATATAAAAAAAAAAGAATTCAGAGCGAGAACTTACTAAAGTTAGCGGAAGTGTTTCTCCTCTAGCTCGACAACTCGCCTTTAGAACCTTCTATTTTGTATAAATATTGATTTAAAATGTAAATACATTTATTTGCACTTTAAATCGATATTCATCAAAAACAGAAGCCCGTCAAGGCGTGCTGGGGATCTATAGTGGAAATACCCGCTAACTTAGCACGTTTGGTTCCGAATCCTTATTTTCTATAGTTAAGTTACGCACTTTTTTTTAATCGGATTTCAGATAATTAGGTGTCTAAGAACCTATAAGGTGATAAAGTTATATTTTCCAATTAACGGTGCCGTGTCAGTAAATGACCGCAGATTCAGTAATTCGTCGCACTGAAAGTGAAGTACCGTTGTGTGATTTGTAATATACAGTAGAATTAAGTGACTGGCTGATTTACATGTAGGCCAAATTACTTCAAGCAAAAGAATATGGCATCCTACATATCCAGCACTAAACATCGTCTTGGGTAATATTTAAGAAATTTCACTGCTGTCAATATTCATGTTGGTACTTTATGTTAGTATACAACGAATGACAAGCCACATGGTTTCTTGCAGCCTAAGAAGCCCTTTGCTGGTGCTACATTACGTGGTACCTACATAACCAAATTCTGTAGATGCCTCGATGTCTAGCTAATTAAGGCACTCCAGGACGTGGCTCTTAAACGTTTACATCGCAGAAATGGTTGAGTTACTACTCACATAATGCTACTCAGCTGCATGCTGGGATTATTAACTAGCCTAGCCATGGGTCTTTTTGCTCCTTATGGGGTAGTAGTAGATTTGACGACAGAATATTTACTACTCATCTGTGAGCAAACTTCATGGAGAATACAAGTTAGTGCAATGCGGCATAATAACTAACATTAGTAAACGGATATCCCCATTTTCATTTATTGTAATGAGTATAAAGTAAAGCATCCATCATTGGGCAAACCTTGGAATCCCCTGCAATGTTGTCTCCAATGATAAGACTAAGGTGAAGTATGTATAGTACAAAATGGTCTTTTATCAAAACTAAGAGTTCCAAGATTCATATCGATGAATGACGAAAAAAAAATATAATAATAATAATTTAAATAACTTATACAGACGATGTTTGCCTTACTTTACCTTAAACAGGTTTAACATACACGAGTACTGTTTGCTCTAGTTTATCTTATTAGAGGTAATGATGAGACCACACATCATCACTTACAAGCCCTCCATGTTGACACGTCTCATTGGACATTTTTAATTGAAGACCTCTGATGGAGATCGCCCTCATATTTCTGTTACAATAATAGAGTACATTATATACTATAATTTATAAAACATGTGCTATTTCGTCATAATATAGCCTACTCTCATATGCACACATATGCGCATACCCACACATACACGTTCGCGAACAAGTAACCCAAGAGAGTGGTTAGGATGTCGTATTGAAGGAGGTTGGACTACTACCGGGCAATGGTTCTCCAAAGATGGCGGCAAGATTAACATATATTTTACAAAGCAGCAACGAATTTTAAGTGAACTGTATAAATGTTAGTAGTAAACAACAGCTACATCTATTACAACACATATATTGAACTGGTGTTAACATGAATATAAAAAAGGAAAATCATATTTACCTCGCCTCCGTCGTCTGCAAGCACAGTCATGCATATAAACATGCACATATTCAATCACACATTCATACACACGTACATATATATATATATAATGTTTTTATTTATATTTATATTTATATTTTTATTTAATTTTTTTATTTGCATTTTTTAAGATTTTTATATTTTATTTAACTTAATTATTATATATTAGTGAAAAAATCTGTCTTTTTTTTAATGCAAGAAAGAAGGAACCAAAGGCCATGGGCCAACATACTGTTCCCTCCAAGAAAAAGCCAAATTCAAGATCCATTCATTTCGAGACGCCTGGACACACTGCGTTTGAAAAACTGGAGATCATAGGAAGTAGAGAATACAGACAGAGGAAGACAGTTCCAGAGTTGACCAGTTACATAAATGAAGGACTGGGAATAACGGTTAACTCTTGCATTAGAAAGTTGGACAGAAAAGGGATGAGAGTTTGTTGCTAGACGGGTACTACGTGCCCGTCGTAGCGGTGGAGGGATGCAAGCAGACAGTTCAGAGGAACAGTGACCGTTGAAGTAGCGATAGAAGAGAGGTAAAGATGCAACAGTGCTGCGAAGAGACAAAGGTTGAAGGGAATCAGTAAGAGAAGAGTTAATGAGACGAAAAGCCTTTGACTTCACCCTATTGAGAAGAGCTGCATGTGGGGAGCCTCCCCACACATGAAAATTGTACTCCATACACGGGCGAATAAAACCCGTGTTCAAGGTCAACAACTGTGCAGGGGTAAAGAAAGTTCGGAATCGGCTTAGTACATTTAATCTCTTGGAAGCAGATTTCACAAGAGATGTAATATGATCTTTCCAAGACAAATACCGAGAGAATGAAACCCCAAGCATGTTCAAGGATGATGCAGGACTGAGCTGGACATTATTAAACATTAGTGGGTAATCCCGAGGAAGATTTTGTTGGATTGATAAATGTAAGAACTGAGATTATGATGCATTAAAAATAACAAGATTATTTTTACACCAATCAGAGATACGAGTCAAGTCAGACATTGTGTGCCATAGCCTCATCCCTTTTTTGTTCAAGCAACTGCTGAGATGGACGTTGTGGAAACCGAATGGAAAGGTAAAGGGTGGAATCATCAGCATATGAGTGGATAAGGTTCGATGTACAGCTTAGAAGGTCATTGATGAATAAATGGAAGAGAGTTGGTGATAGGACAGAGCCCTGAGGAACACCACTGTTGACAGGTCTAGGAGAAGAACGATGGCCGTCTACAACAGCAGCTATAGAACGACCAGAATGGAAGCTAGAAGTGAAGGCACAGATAGAAGGATAGAAACCGTAGGAGGGCAGTTTGGAAATTAAAGATTTATGTCAGACTCGATCGAAAGCCTTTGAGATGTCAGGTGCAATGGCAAAGCTTTCGCCAAAGTCTAGAAAAGAAGATGACCAGGAGTCTGAAAGGTAGGTGAGAAGATCGCCAGTGGAGCATCCCTGACGGAACCCATACTGACGACCAGAAAGAAGGTTGTGACAGGAAAGATGCTTTAAAATTTTTCTGTTAAGAATTGATTCGAAAACTTTTGAGACATAGGATGTTAAAGCAATTGGACGATAATGGTCACTCTTCTTTGAGACTTGTTGAATGAGAGCAAATTTCCAACAAGAAGGAAAGGTACAAGTTGAGAGACAAAGGCGAAAGAGTTTACCTAGGCAGGGTGTAAGCACAGAAGCTCAGTTTTTGAGGACAACAGGAGGGACTCCATCAGGCCCATATGCCTTGTTAGTATTGAGGCCAGTGATGGCAGAAAATACATCAGCTGAAGAAATTTTAATGTCAGTCATGAGGAAGTCAGAGGGGGGAAGTGATGGAGGAACAGCACCGGAATCGTCTAAGGTGGAATTGGAGGAGAAAGTCTGAGCGAAGACATCTGCTTTATCAGTAGAAGAAATAGCTATCTGAATAGAAAAGAGGAAGGGAAGGATGATGAGGTAAAGTTGTTAGAAAGGTTTTTGGCAAGGTGCCAGAAGGAGCGAGAAGAATTCGAGGTGGAGAGTTGGGAACATTTAGCACGGATGAAATTATTTTTAGCAGAGCGAAGTACAGACTTAGCACGATTCCGGGCAGAAATATAAAAAAAAAAATAATGAGATTCAGAGGAGGGTTGGCTCCGGTACCTTTTATAGGCCCTTTCCTTGTTGTGGACAGCATTAGAACAAGCGTGTTTAAACCAAGGCTTTCTTGCATTAGTCAGAGGATATGGGAAAGGAATGTATGCTTCCATGCCCAAGAGATTAACCTCCGTAATGCGCAAGGCACACTCAGATGGCTCCAGGGCATGGAAGCAATAATCATTCCAAGGAAAATCAAAGAAGTACCGCCTGAGGTCCTCCCAATCGGCAGCTCCAAAGTGCCACAAGCAGCGTTTCTTTGGAGGGTCCACAGGCCGTACCGGAGCGATAGGACAGGTTAAGATAATAAGGTTATCATCGGAGGAGCCCAACGGAGAGAAAAGATTAACAGTGTAAGCAGAAGGATTAGGTGTTAGGAAAAGGTCAAGTATGTTGGAACTCTCTCCAAGGCGGTCAGGGATACGGGTAGGGTGCTGTACAAGCTGCTCTAGAAGATGTAGGCTTGTTCACCTAATCTAAAAACCCTAAATCTAATAACCTAACAGACAAAACGCTAACCTATACTAAAGGCTAGAGATGCAAATGCCTAAACCTACACTAATGGTAATAATACCTCGGCCAAGAGAACACCATCGACTACAGATATGTAATGCCTTTCTACATTACATATCTGCACTCATCACCTGGTGACTGTCAGTCGAGGCACAATCTAATAAAGGGGACATCAATATATGAAAGAGAATCAGTCGAGTCAGGAACATTTCCATATACGTCAGGAGTAGACTGTAGCACCAGTCGAACAGGGCAGTACTCCCAAGGTGGATGGAAAGCTGATGATAGGGATAGCAGGAGCTCCCGTTTTATCAGCCCTCGGGACTAGTTCCCGATCATCCGCCTTTGCTGAACTTTTTCAGTGTTTCAGTTACACGGAGAGTAGGCCAGCATGCTCTCCAATACAAGTTTCTCTAACTGTCACCACTAAACTCCATGCACAGTACACACTACACAACCTTTTGAAAATTCAAAAAAAAAAAAAAAAGGCAAAAACTAAATGAACGGATCTTGAATTTGGCTCTCTTTTGTGCTGTTTTTGTTTATTCTTGGAAGGAACGGTTTGCGGGCCCATGGCCTTTGGTTCCTTCTTCCTTGCATTTAAAAAAAAAAAAAGTTGTCGGCCCAAATTAGGACAACTTACACAAGATGGTAAAATGTATTTACATAATATGTACAAAAAGTGAAGTACCCCGCCCAACAGACCACCATCGACTGTAAATGCCCAATACCGTTCTATATTGCACACTTGCACTCATCAGCTGGTGATTGTCAGATGAGGAACGGGGTTTAATGTAGAGGACATCAATATTAGAAATAGGTCAGTCGGAAGTAGGAACTATTTCAAACACAGCAACTGTCAACCCTAATTAATGCAATGTATACATATTTACAATCAATAAAAACCACAACCACACAGTAAAAGAGTCACATCACTCTGATCAACCCGGTCTCTCTCAAGAAAGCCATCAATTTATCAGTCATAACAATGTCCCCATCACCCAGGATGGTGGAAAGGGTGAAGGGGACGTCTGCTGCGCCGCAGTAATTTATAAGTGAAGCACGTTCACGAATAAATCGCTGACAGCGCAGGATGATATGACTGATAGATAACACCACATCACAGATGTCACAGTGCAGTGGGAATCGTCGTTCCATATATGGTTTCATATGCTTTATGATCGTGGCGTTCAGCCGTAATCTTGCCAACACTTTTTCTTCCTGGCGACTGGGAAGGTTTGCAGTAGCCCAGTCGCCCAGGTACGGCTTGCATGTCGGAATATTGAGTCGGGTCCACTGACCTTGCCACAGAAGATTTATTGATTTCTTTCCGAGAGAGAGACTCGACCGTAGGTCACGAGGAACGTCCCAAGTCTCCTCGAGTTCTACAGCCGACTTTCCAAGTAAGTCAGCCTGCTCATTGCCGTAGATACGACAGTGACCAGGCACCCAGATCAGCGTGAAGGATTTGTCGCACGAATGCAGTTTATTAATAATGTGGCCCTGGAGCTCGTGTGAGTCCGTAGTACAAGAAGCAGTTGCCTGAAGGACTGATCTTGAATCTGAAAATATAACAAATGAGTCATGCCGAGAATTTAGAGCATAGTCTATGGCTTTGTCAATAGCAAAAAGTTCGGCGGTAAACACAGATGTATGAGTCGGCAACCGATACCTGAGGGCACATTCAGTCGACCACACACTAGCACCCACACATTCACTCGGCTTGGAGCCATCGGTGTACAATTGGTGGGACCCCAAGCGACGAACGATGATGTTACGAAACAAGTGGTGGACCTCCGCCTCCGGCGCCTTGGACTTTGGTGCTGGGAGCCAGGAAACATCCACAGTAAATCTTGGCGGCTCCCAGGGCGCTATATTTTTTGACACCAACTTGTCACAGTCACTGAGGTCCATACCAAGCTCCTGAGTCAGCAAGTGGAGCCTAACGGCAAGTGGCCGACGCACCCCCCGCATAAGATGCTGGTATTGACGCAAGGGGGTACAGGCCACGTTGCCGATATTACTTTTCCTGAGTGTTCTTAAGCGATAGGATAGGACCAGGTGGTCACGGCGAATACAGAGGGGAGGCACATTCGCCTCCACTTCCATACGAGCTACACGTGTGCACTGGACAGCTCCAAGACACATTCGCAAACATTTATTCTGTAACACATCCAATCCTTTCAGCGTGGCATCGGATACCGAGCCATACACCTGCGCGCCATAGTCTAGCTTGGATCTAATAAGGGACTTATACACCATTAATAAAGATTTTCTGTCGGCACCCCCATGTAGTACCTGCTAGGTACTTAAGGACATTAAACGGTTTATTGCAACGAGCAAGCAAGGTATTAACATGAAGTTTAAAGTTCATTCTGCGATCAAAGTGAAGGCCCAAAAATTTTACAGAATTTTGAAAAGGTACCGCTTGATTATCCAAAAAATAAATGCAAATCGGGAACGTTACGATTAGTGAAAACTACAGCAGCACACTTATTGACGGAAAACTTAAATCCCCACTGCAAGGCCCATTGGTGGACGGAATCAAGGGCTGCTTGAATCCGCCCAGCCGAAAATTGTGCATTACGGGAGGAGTGCCATATTGCACAATCGTCAGCATAGAGTGAGTATTTAAGATTCCTCGGGATGGGAGCTGATGACAGAATATCATTGATCATAATACTAAATAAAGTAAGACTAAGCACACTTCCCTGCGGCACCCCGTTTTCCAAGATAAATACTGTATAAATATGGGGCAACTTGACAGAGAAAGTCCTGTCCCTTAAGAAATTTGAAATAAGAATAGGCAAATTTCCTCTTAAACCATAAGCATAGAACTTCATTAGAATACCGTGTCGCCATGTCATGTCATAGGCTTTATGGATGTCCAAGAACACCCCTACCATGAATTCTTTATTGGCAAATGCTTCTACAATACAATGCTCCAAATTCATTAAATGATCTAGTGAACTTCTGTATTTACGGAAGCCACATTCTTGATCATTTAACAAATTCTTCGACTCTAAAACAAAAAGAAGCCTAGTATTAACCATTCGTTCCATGACCTTACATAGACAAGAAGTCAACACAATAGGACGAAATGAAGTGGGGTTCATAAGACGACCAGCCTCTTTGGGTATCGGTATGAGTACGCAAAGTGCCATGAGTTTGGGAAGGTTCGGGACGCCCAAAGCTCATTGTACAATGCTAACAGCTTCACAAGGTTGTCCTGATTAACCCGTCACGTCCCGACCGATTTCCAACCTACGATACCCCAAAATCCCGAGCATTTTTTGGGAAAAAATTATTGGCTCAAACCTTCGCTTTTGGTGAGAAACATCGAAAATTCATGAAGAAATCGCGATCCTGTGCTTAAAAATGTTGATACAGGTATCATGCAACCTTACATTTTCCTTCTTTTTCAGGGTACCTGGCTAAAGAAAACGAACTAAGGAAGGGTTAACTGATTCAAGCCACTTTCAATAACGTATTTATTTATGTATTTGGTATGAGTTTATGTGTAGTAACAGACTATATTGGTTTTCACACATTTATATAGGCAATAGAAGCATTGTTCAGTCACCAAACACATCCACATATGGCACCTTCCTTTATGACATTACCACCTCATCACTTCTGTGTGTTTCTTGCTCTAGCTTCTTTATTTCTTTGTCCTCCAACTCATGAATCACTTTCACTGTGAATTTCGTCATTGGTGAGACCGTGGGGCAACATATCTTTACTGGCCAGCTTACTGCTAACAGGTGAATTACCCAGTGTGGGGGGGGAGGAGGGGGTTAGGTGAGGCCATGCAGTATTCCCGCTTGACAGCAGGTAGAGGAAGGTCTCCTACATAAGCCTACCAAAAATCACCCATGAAACTTGAAAATTCTGCAAATTATGACCTTTGCAATTGCGCGACGTACCCGTACGTCGATGGGTGTAGCTGTGACAAAACATCGCGACATACTCATACGTCGATGGGATTCCTCGGGTTAAGATGCTGAATCATACCGTACGTGATGGTGTCTGGTCCAGGGCTGGTGTCTTTACAGGATTTAAGGGTAAGGAGCAGTTCATCTAGCGTAAACTCTTGGTTGTGCGTGGAGTCTACGTCTTCTGTGGCAAAGTCCAACATCTGTAGATCAGCCGTGCATTTATGATGTTGGAAACGCTGGTCATAATTGGCTGAGCTACTTACAGGAGAAAAACTCCTGGCAAGGATGTTAGCAACGTCCACGGGATCGTCATAGATGGTGTTACTGACCTGAAGTGTGGTAACAGGGAAGTATGGGCCTTTATTATTTAATATTCTAATGGTGGACTAGACTTTACTTAATGGTGTGAAACGATTCACCGTGGACACAAAGGACCGCCAGGAGTCACGTTTGGCCCTTCATATTATTCTCCTTACCTCAGCCCGTGCCATTTTGTATGCAATGAAATTTTACTCAGTGGGCAGACTATCAAAAATACTGTATATCCTATTGCGTTTCCTTAATGGTTGTCGGCAATCTGGCGTCCACCAATGTGCTCTATGCTTCGCATGAACTGTAGAAGTCTTGGGAATAGCAGCCTCAGCTGCATGTAATATGGAATTGGTTAGATTTTCGACCTTAACATCTACAGTCTCCCCAGATATATCTAAATTGGCAATCCTTGAGAAGGATCCCCAATCTGCTTTCTTATAGTTAAATTTTGGAGGTGGAGTGTCCGAAACAATGTCGTGTGTATAAGAAAGACAGATGGGTAAATGATCACGTCCCAACGAGTCGTCATAAGGATCCCACGAGAAATCTTGATGTATACCCGGGGAGGCCAGAGATAAGTCAATAGCCGAAAAGTTACCAGTACGATCATCTACACGAGTCGCTCTACCATCGTTCAGAAGACAGAGGTTGGACTATAGTATTAGGTCGGCTACTTGCTCCCCACGACCATCGATCCTCAAGCTACCCCATTGATAGTGATGGGGATTAAAGTCGCCCAACACTAGCTTATTTCCAGGCAGATGTTCTAATAGTGATTTGAAAGCATCACTATCAGTGGGGCCATGTGGTGGACAGTATAGAGAGCAAATGGACAGATACGTGTTACTAAATTTTACTCTGCACGCGACAGCTTCCAGAGTAGAATTTAGAATCACTTCCGTTTTTGGGTGTGATTTGTGTGTGTATATGGCAGCTCCGTGACCTTCATATCTTCTATACGAGTGGTAGTGTTTGAACTGAGAAGGATCAGGATGATCCACCAAGCACATCTCCTGTAGACAAATAACGTCCGGCCTGTGTATTGAAAGCAAGATTGCTATACTGTATTATGTAGTTTATTCCCAAGATTCCTACAATTCCATTGTAATATAGTGAATGCGACGGTTTAAGATTTATGTTGGGGGCCATTGTGCTTAGTCTTTTTATGCCGCCCGCCACCAGGCGAGCGACTACCGAGGGACCTGTCCCGGTGCTTGTTGACGGAAACCTCCATGTTATCATCAATGACGAGGTTCCCAGACTCCCCCGAGGAGGAGCTAACCTTTCTCTACCTCGCTGGAGTAGGAACTGGTAGAAAATGAGGACGTGACTGCTTTGTGAGGGTGGTCATGTTACTCTTACTAGACTTGTCAGACTTCGTTTTAGGCTGTACTGATCGAGGAAGCAGCAGCCTGAGAATATGTTGAAGCCTCAGGGATGTCAGCGAGAGAGTTGGAGCGGATAGGAGGCTGAGATTGAGAGGGACAGTGAGTGGCAGGAGAGAGAAGGACAAGGTCAGTCTGCGTTTCCATAGAACGCATCACAGGACAGGACATTACCGCCGAAGCATAGGACCTGTTAGGTGTGGGAGTTGCATGCAATTCCTTCACCTTTTTCCTAGCTTCATAGTAGGAAATACCCTCACTTGCCTTTACCGTGCAGACCTCCTTCTCCTCCTTCCACTTGGGACAGTCCCTAGAGGAAGTGGAGTGAGTACCCTTGCAGTGAAAGCAACATAACGCCTCGGATGTGCAACGTTAAGCATCATGACCCTGGCATGCGCACTTGCTGCACACTGGTTGGGAAGCCCAACAATTCTTGTCACCATGCCCATACAGCTGGCATTTCAAGCAACGGAGAGGATTGGGAATGTATGGCCGTACATGAACAATTTCGTAACCAACTCTGACATGACCAGGGAGAGAAATTTTGCCAAACGTCAAGACAATAGTAGCCGTCTTCGTCCTCATGCCTTCCGAGTAACAAGTAATAAAACTGGCACCGATTACGTCCTGCTGCACCAATTCACATACGATTTCGTCCTCGTTAATCACCATGAGATCCCTGCAAGTGACAACACCCTTGCAAGAATTCATGGAGACTGGGATTTTCTTCACGACATCGTACTCGTGGAATTTGCGCAGTTTAAGCAAATCTTTCACCTGCGAGGAATTAACAGTTTTGATCAGGAGATCTCCGTTAGCAAGTTTTTTTTACTTGTTCCACGTTTCCCGCACAGTGGTCAATCACCTTCTTGATAAAAAAGGGATTGGGTCTGGACAGGGGAGTGGAACCTAGAGCACTTATTGTCACGTAGGTTGCATTCTCTACTGGAACGTTAAGTGGGGTTCGAGTCTGGCGTCCGTCAATCAAGGGGCTGTCAGTCTGGTGATTCCTATCTTCGGGGGGACCACCTCGCTCCCTGAAGGAGGGGGGAGGCAGCAGGGGCGTCCGTCATAGTAACCACCTCCCCCACAAGGGGGAAGTGGGAAGAAAGAGAAAAACGAGCAAGGGACAAAGTACCCAGGGAAGACACACCTAGTCTGAGGTTACCCTCTCAAACCACTCTCGGGAGGACGCGTCTGTGTATAACTCACACCCCAGAGCGATCAGTGGGGGTACACACCAGAGGTGAATAAGCAAAGGCAATCTCAGGAAGCAGATATAGACACCTACTATATCTTCTAATAGGGCAGGGAGGAAAATTAGAACTAGCTAGCCTAACTTTATTTTCGCTGAGTGTCAAAAACTATTGCCGGTGGGGCAGCCCTACAAAGCTAGAGGAAAGCCTGAAAAACACATTCACACTCTTCGTGACCATGCATCAAAGTCCGGCCGGGAGACGGGCTAGTACAAGGTTTTACTGAATGACAATCTGTCTCTCTACCGGCTTTGGGAAAGTATGGTAGTATGAACCCAGTATTTATGGCACTTCTATTACACTGATATCTCTGACAGAAAATACACTTATTACAATTTACCACAGTCGTATAGCACTGGACGGCACAGATACACTGTTTACATTACAATACATTACACATCATAGCTACAGATCACTTGCGTTAATCTATCGTGAACAGAGGCGCGCATGTGCTGTCACACTGAGAATGGGAGGGAGACTGAAGTATTTCTATACTTAGGGAGACACTCGTAAGTAAGATACACGGTGGTTGGTGTGCCTTTACACTGGGGAGGGAGATGAATAATGCGCAAAGGGGCGGCACGATCACTTTGTATTGATTTGGTTTCTGGTAGAGCACTGTGTTTGTTCACTGTGAAAGATACACGAGGATTGGTGTGCCTTTTCACTGGGGAGGGAGGGAAATAATATGCAAGGGGCGGCACGATCACTTTGTAATGTCTTGCTTTCTCCTAGAGCATGGTGTTGGTTAATTCACTGTGGGAGGGAATGTTACATAATATAACAAGCACGCTGTACTCTGCTCGTAATACACCTGCACTGGGATCACTAAACGGCTCATCCAGTCTCATACACTGGGGTTCTCTGGGTATTTCCAATGAGCCAATACACTGAGAGAGATACACTCGCGTCACATTCACGGCTGAATAATATTCACTTGTCTAAGGGGCGCACATGGTTTTAGCCCTTCTTCATTTCACTGGTGGGCTGACTCTTGATGCCTTGGACTGGAGGGTGAGGTGAGGCTTGCCCTTCAAGGAGCCCCGTGCAGGGATGCGGGGCTAGGGGGTGGGGCCGAAGAGATCCAACAGGCGGGCCTGGTGCCGGTTCCGGGGAGTGCCGGATGGGGGCCCCACCATCAGATAGGTCACGCCCTGGAGTCCTGGGTAGGCCCCGGGGTGTCTGGGGACCCAGGGCACTGGAACCTGGGGTGGCTGGACTGCGGCAACTGCGGGAGGGCGGCGTCGCCATCAGGGCAGCCCCACGGGAGCCTCGGGCTGGGGGCATCACCGACAGGACCTGGCGCCGGCTGCTTTGCCCAAAGGAACTCTGCCTCGGCTGCTGCTGCTGCTGCTGCTGCTGCTGCTGCCCACGTAGGCGGGGTTGGAGGGACCCAAGGCCCTGGATAGGGCCTTGCCATGGCTCCGGGAAAGGGTCTACCCTAGTTTCACCTCCTGCAGGGGAAGGAGTGCGTCCCGCCCAGCTGCAGGAAACAAGGTGAGCCAGGCAAGGGACTTCCCTGTCAGGAGCTATCCTAGGAGCAGAGGGTGAGGAGCGGACGGCCTGCTCTGCCTCCCCCGTATGACTAGTGGCCTGCACGGCGGTTCCTCTGTCCTGTTGGACCCCAGGGAAAACGTGAGTCGAGGCTCGCTCTACCCTGTCTCCACGAAGGGAAGGAGAGTCTCCTGTAGGAGAGGAGCGGACGATGGCCTGCTCTGCCTCGTGCCCGACGCGGCTAGAGGCCTGTGTCGCGGTCCTACAGGAGACGGCAGCGGAGGTACGACTAGTGGCCTGTACCGTGGGGCTGCGAGAAGAAGTAGAAGAGGGAAGGACAGTGGCCTGTCCTGCCTCGTAATCAGCACGGCTTGTGGCCTGTGCTGTGGCACTACTCTGGGGGGATGAACTGCAGGTCGCGGACGGCTTGTGGCCTGTCCCACCCGACCGATACGGCCTGTGGCCTGTATCGCGGCCCTGCAGCGAATAGGCAACTGGGGAACAGACTGTGGCCTGTTCTGCCCCTTTCCCGGTACGGACTGTAGCCGGTACCGCGGCGTTGCGTGGAGTTGTAGGCACAACTCCACCCCTAACCTG
>JAGKTI010000631.1:67683-89186 GCA_018397915.1 Birgus latro | reverse complement strand
AGTACTTTCGTATATTACATCTTCAGACAGAGTGAGACAGAGACGTGAAGGGTAAAGGTCTTTTATGCACACCCGCAGCCGGGAGTGACACACAGAACAAAGGATGACAATAGGCAGCATCCTTAGGGATGCACCTGACAAAAAAGGGGGGCGGGGTAAATACCGCGGCTTAACTTAAGACCTAGAGGATTAATGCTAGGTGTGTCCCACACAGGGGTGACTACACCACCAGAAGGTGGGGGGCTTGTGTAGTTGGTCTTACTGTTTTTCCCCCTTCTGCTCGTATTTCAATATCATTCACAGGACCAGTGTCTACTCTCCCATTCATGTCGCTCAATACAAACACTTTTAGAACTCCTGGGCATCTCCTACTACTTCATCCAGCTCATCCCAAAACCTGTCTTTCTCTGTCTCACCCTAGTCATCACACGGTGCATATGCTACAACCACTGCCACTTTCACCTTCTCAAACTTGAACTTGACATATATACATCTTGAACTGAAACATCTGTAGTCCCTCATTCCACTCTGCCACACTTCATTCATCAAGAAAGCAACTCCTTCCCTGCATCTTCCTCGCCCATTCATGCCCGACCTTACACATTTTAAACCCTCCCACTCCACTTCACACCCTTTCATCTTGTTTCACACAATACCATTACGGCATATCACGAACTCTTGAACACATTCACTACTTCCACCCTCTTGCTCTGCTCATTCACACTTCTCAAATAACACAAGGCCATGCAAATCTGCCCATTTGGCAGGTATTGGGTCCGCCGAGGCTCTGTGAAACGTCTGCCATGATTCAATTATTCTAGATAGGGGAATCTGGGGGACACTTATGCCGGCCCAAAAATCCAGGTTATATGGTTACCACCCTGTGCAGTAAATGGTTTCCTGGGTATATGCTTTCTCCAAATCCATGAAGGCTGCATACAGCTTCTTTCCCTTCGCTAGAAAGTTTTCCACTAAAGACCTAAGAATGAAAATCTGATCTACACAATCTCTTCCCTTCCTAAAACCTCTCTGTTTTTCTCCAAATAATTCCACTTATTTCCCTAACTCAGTCAATAAGTGTCCTACCATATACTTTTCCTATTTCACTAAGAAGACAAAATTAATACCCCTATGATATCCACACACTTCTTTATCCTTTTCCTTTGTACAGGGAAATACTTATACCTGACTTCCAATCCTCCGGGACTCTACCTTCCTCCCAGGCCAATCTGCACATCTTCCATATCCATTCTTCTACTATCTTTCCCCCAGGTACATGCATAAAACAGGAAGAAACAAGATCAGGAAAGCACAGGATGAGAGATCAAAGAGAGACCATACAAGACAATCTATCACCAAAGAAGCATGCAAGATCATTGGAAGGGTATTTTTATTCATATTCATAACTTACTTAAGCATTTACAATCTTATACGAGTAGGCACGTGTATTTACTTATAACATTATGCACATACTGTATGTAAAAATGTATGTTTTAAGTATTTATGTATGCATGTACTATACATTAGTAAGATCATTATCATCCAATCCAGTATTGCCTCACGATAAGCATAGGAGCCCGCATAGTAGCCCGGGGCTAGGCAAGTTGGTCCTGAATTTAAAATGATTGTGACCAGCCTCACCCATCCCTGAGTGGCATTACCTGAGCAATAAACCCCAATCACCCCTTAGATATAAACATACAGGCTCAATCTGGTTGAAGTGCCTTAATTACCCACTAAACCACCAGGCGCCATACTTTGTGAAATGCAGGAGTTAGGGGTAAGGGCTCCAGACGACATCGACCCCGCTGCAGACGACGCCGACACCCCCAGCCCCCAAAGGACTACTGGAGGTACACCGCCTACACCTGGCAGCTCGGAGCAGGAACAGCTCACCTGTATCTCTCCCTGACGCCCCTCTTGCTCCCAGCTGACTCGGCAGGAAGGTAACAGTCAACAGCACCTAGTCTCCAGCCAAAATTCCACTCGCCAGGTAAGGGGTGGAGTTGTCTAGGCAACTCCACGCAACGCCGCGGTATCGGCCATTGTCATACCGGGAAAGGGGCAGAACCGGCCACAGTCCGTTTCCCAGTTGCCGTCCCGCTGCAGGGACGCGATACAGGCCGTAAGTCGTAACGGTCGTGTGGGACAGGCCAGAAGCCGTCCGTGACCTGTAGTCATTCCCCCAAGAGTAGCGCCGCAGCACCGGCCACTAGTCGTGCTGGGTACAAGGTAGGACTGGCCAACGTCCGTCCCTCTGCTACGTTCTCCTGCAGCCCTATGGTGTTGGCCACTAGCCATACCGTCGCTGCTGTCTTCTGTAGGACCGTGACGTCAGCCAGTAGCCGCATCGGGTACGAGGCAGAGTCAGCCATAGTCCACTCCTCTCCTACAGGAGATTCTCCTTCTCCTCATGAAGACAAGGTAGAGCAAGCTTTGACTTGTGTTTTCCCTGGGGTCCGATGGGACAGAGGAATCACCGTGCCAACCATAAGTCGCACAGGGGAGGCAGAGTTGGCCACAGTCCACTCCTCATCCTCTGCTTCTGGGATAGCTCCCGAAGGGGAAGTCCCTTGCCCGGCCCACCCTGTTTCCTGTGGCCAGATGGGACATGCTCCCTCCCCTGCAGGATGCGAAACTGGGATAGACCCTTTCCCGAATCCATGGCAAGGCCTTACCCAAGGCCTTGGTTCCCTTCAACCCCGCCTACGTGGGCAGAAGCAGCAGCAGCAGCCGAGGAAGAGTTCCTGTGGGCAGAGCAGCCAGTATCAGGTCCTGTCGGTGACTCCCCCAGCCCGAGGTTCCCATGAGGCGGCCCTGACGACGATGATGCCCTCCAGCAGTTGCCGCAGTCCAGCCACCCCAGGTTCCAGTACCCTGGGTTCCCAGACACCCCGGGGGCCGCCCAGAACTGCAGGGCGCGACTTACCTGTCGGTGGGGCCTCTCCTGGCACTCCCCGGAGCCGGCGCCAGGCCCACCTGTTAGCTCTCCTCGGCCCCAGCCCCTAGCCCCGCACCGCTGTCATGGGGCTCCTTGAAAGACGAGCCTCTCCTTACCCTCCAGACAGAGGGACCATTACTCAGCCCACAAGTGAAAGAAGAAGGACTCAAACAGTGTGCACCTCCTAGACCAGTGAATATATATCGGCTGTAAATGTAACGCGAGTGATCTCTCTCAGTGTATTATCTCAGTGATAGTGACCAGAAAACCCCAGTGTATAAGACAGGACGAGCCGCCTAGTGATCTTGGTATAGATGTATTGCGAACGGAGCCCAGTGTGCCCTAGTTGTGTTGTGTCACTTTGACTTCCCCTAGTGAACTGATCCACACGGTTCTCAAAACAGAAAATCGTATTCCAGTGATCGTGCTGCCCTTTGTCTAGAACTACTCGCTCTCCCCAGTGTGAAGGCACGCCAATCCTCAGTGGACCAACCGAAATAGTATTCTTATAGAAATTACAATAACAGAAGTGATTGTGTCGCCCCTTGGATCTACTGTATTATTCATATCCCCCCCTGTGTGAAGGCACTCTTGACCACCGAGTATCCATTTACCTGTGAGTATTTACCAGAGTATAGAAATACCTCAGTTTCCCCTCCCCTCTCAGTGTGTGACAGGTGGTGCGTCTCCCTTCATGATAGACTGACAACCAGATCTGTATCTATCACGTATGATGTAGTTCAACCAGTGTATTGTTGCCGTCCAGTGCTATACGAATGTGGTAAATTGTAACAAGTGCATTTTCTGTGTCCGAGATATCAGTGTAATAGAAGTGTCATAATTACTGGGTATATACTACCATACATTCCCTAGGCCAGTAGAGAGACAGATTGTGATTCAGTAAAACCTTGCGCTAACCCATCCCCAGCCAACTCAGAATCTATTGTACTAGTGTTGTCATATTTGTCTATGGGTTTATACTACCATACATTCCCTAGGCCAGTAGAGAGACAGATTGTGATTCAGTAAAACCTTGTGCTAACCCATCCCCGGCCAACCCAGAATCTATTGTACTAGTGTTGTCATATTTGTCTCTGAGAAGTTATTTATAATACATGTGTGTCGCTCATTCTCATTCGCTCATTTTTGAAGGCTCCAACATGCTTGCATGTGTCGGCCTTGGTCACCTAATGGCGGCTCTCCATGCTGCTCGATCTCTGGCAGCCTCCCTATTCAGTCCCTTAACCCTTAAGTCACATTTAATGACCTCATCCCATGTCTTTCTCGGTCTACCCCTCCCAACCCCCCCCCAATATTAACACCTCTCACCCTCTGTACCCAATTATCCTCCCCCATCCTCTCCACATGTCCAAACCACCTCAGCCCGCCTCTCCTCATCACAACACCAACACACTCCAGTCCCATCCTACCTCTCAACTCTTCTATCGTAAGCCCAGCCCCCCCAGGCCTTGCACGCAGGGACGCACTGCACATCCACCTAATCATTGTCATTTCTGTACGTTTGAACCTGCGAATATCTTCTTCCTTTACTGCCCAGGTCTCACTACCATACAGCATCACACTCCCAACACATGCTGCACACAAAGACCCCCTAGCACGTAAGGAGAGTCCTCTCAATGTCAGGAGAGGCAACAGCTCCCTGAACCTCTTCCAACCACTTCTCACTCCAGCAACCGAGCCAACTCCAGCCCCACCTCCGGCACCTAACATGTCTCCCAAATAACAAAACTCCTCCACACACTCAAGAGACTCACCTGCAAGTTCAACCCTCTCACGCCTAACAATCTCCTCCTGCTCTCCCCGACACACCGCACACATGAAATCAGCATTATCTCACAGTCTACCTCTAATACCACTACATCTCTTGTGCACCCACTTATCACAGACACTGCACAAGATGGAATTACTTCCCACACCTTTGTGGCAAACTGCACATGGCCACTCTCCCTCTCCTCTGATTGTACCGCCACCAACCCTAGATATCATCACTTTTGTTTTATCTGCATTTACCCTTAAGCCCTTGTGCCCCATACCATCTCTCCACTTCTTAAATCTTTCCTCAGCCTCCCCTTCACTCTCAGCAATCAGCACCAAATCATCAGCATACAACATCTCCCATGGGAGTCCATCTCTGAAGTCACGTGAGAGGGCTTCAAGCACCATGATAAACAACAAGGGACTCAAAACTGACCCCTGATGCACACCAACATTCACGGGAAACTCATCACTCAAAGCTCCATTCACCCTTACCTGAGTGTGAGCACCCACGCACATGGCCACAACCACCCTAACCAGCCACTCTTCCAACCCCAGCTCTCTCATTGCCCACTTCACCACCTCTCTAGGGACTCTGTCAAAGGCCTTTTCCAAATCAACAAAAACAAAATACAATTCCCTTTTCTTGCCAATACATTTTTCCTGAAGCTGTCGAACAATGAATATGGCATCAGTGGTCCCCCTGCCTGGCATAAACCCAAACTGCATCTCATTGATATTCACTCCCTCTCTAATCATACCTTCTAGAACTCTCTCCATTACTTTCATTATCTGATCTAAGAGCTTTATACCTCTGTAATTCCCCCTTTCCAGGGCATCACCCTTCCCTTTGTACACATTTACAATTACACTTTTCAGCCAATCATCTGGGACAACACACTCATATATAATCCTATTTATCAGGTCAGTGACTAACCTCACCCCAATATCTCCTGAGGCCTTCAACATTTCGGCAGTCAACCCAGACACACCTGCCGCCTTCCCCACCCGCATCCTGCCTATTGCCTCACTCACAGCAGCAGCGTCAATCAAAGGCCAAGGCCCAAACACTGGATCACCTGGCTCCAAACCTTCCCTATCCCAATCAAACTCCTCATTCAACAACCGACTATAATGCTCTCTCCATGCATCTCCAATATCCTCACTGTTTACCAGTACCCTTCCCTCATATATTTTTTTTTTGCCTGGACCCGGTCTTGAAAAAGACCCGCTATAAGTCTGCATGTTTGACAGGACAAGCATTTGACCCTCAGAAACGCGACAGGTATTATCTCACCTCCTGCCTACATGTCTAAGGGATGAGTAGTCGACCCTCAAATACGTAGCACAACACTGGTGGGCTGGAGGAGTCACCGACAGGACCTGGTACTGGCTGCTCTGCCCACAGGAACTCTGCCTCGGCTGCTGCTGCTGCTGCTGCTGCCCGCATAGGCGGTGTTGAAGGGAACCAAGGCCTTGGGTAAGGCCTTGCCACAGTTCTGGGAAAGGGTCTACCCCAGTCTCACCTACAGAGGAGCGCATCCCGTCCGGCCACAGGAAACAGGGTGGGCCAGGCAAAGGACTTCCCCGTCAGGAGCTATCCCAAGAGCAGAGGATGAGGAGTAGACTGTGGCCAACTCTGCCTCCCCCGTGCGACTTATGGCCGGCACGATGGTTCCTCTGTCCTGATGGACCCCAGGGAAAACACGAGTCGAGGCCTGCTCTACCCTGTCTCCACGAAGGGCTTCCCTGTCAGGAGCTATCCTAGGAGCAGAGGGTTAGGAGCGGACTGTGGCCAGCTCTGCCTCCTCCGCGAGATTTATGGCCGGCACGGCAGTTTTTCTGTCCCGTCGGACCCCTAGGAAAACATGAGTCAAAGCTCGCTCTACCCTGTCTCCGTGAGGAGCAGGAGAATCTCCTGTAGGAGAGGAGCAGACTATGGCTGACTCTGCCTCGTACCCGACGTGGCTAGTGGCCGACGTCGCGGTCCTACAGAACACAGCAGTGACAGTACAGCTAGTGGCCGACACCGTAGGGCTGCAGTAGAAAATAGCAGAGGGATGGACGTTGGCCGGTCCTGCCTCGTACCCAGCACAATTAGTGGCTGGTGCTGCGGCGCAACTCTTGGAAGATCGACTGCAGGTCACGGACGGCTTCTGGCCTGTCCCACCCGACCTATATGACTTACAGCCTGTATCGCGGCCCTGCAGCGGGATGGCAACTGGGGAATGGACTGTGGCCGGTTCTGCCCCTTTCCCGGTATGACAATGGCTGATACTGCGGCGTTGCCTAGACAACTCCACCACTTACCTGGCTGTACATCTAACCCTATCCACTCATATGCTGATGATTCCACCCTTCACCTTTCCATTCGGTTTCCGTAACATCCATCTCAGCAGTTACTTCAACAACAAAGGGATGAGGCTATGGCACACCTAATGTCTGACTTGGCTCGTATCTCTGACTGGGGTAAAAATAATCTTGTTATTTTTAATGCATCAAAAACTCAGTTCTTACACTTATCAACCCGACAAAATCTTCCTCAGGATTACCCACTAATGTTTAATAATGAACAGTTATGTCCTGCACCATCCTTGAACATGCTTGGGGTTTCATTCTCTTGGGATTTGTCTTGGAATAAACATATTACATCTCTTGTGAAATCTGCTTCCAAGAGATTAAATGCGCTAAGCCGATTCCAAACTTTCTTTACCCCTGCACAGTTGCTGACCTTGTACACAGGTTTTATTCGCCCATGTATGGAGTACAACTCTCATGTGTGGGGAGGCTCCCCACATGCAGCTCTTCTCAATAGGGTGGAGTCAAAGGCTTTTCGTCTCATTAACTCTCCTCCTGTTACTGATTCCCTTCAACCTTTGTCTCTTCGCCGCACTGTTGCATCTTTATCTCTCTTCTATCGCTACTTCGATGGTCACTGTTCCTCTGAACTGTCTGCTTGCATCCCTCCACCTCTGCGACGGGCACGTAGTACCCGTCTAGCAAAAAACTCTCATCCCTTTTCTGTCCAACTCTCTAATGCAAGAGCTAACCGTTACTCCCAGTCCTTCATTTATGCAACTGGTCAACTCTGGAACTGTCTGCCTCTGTCTGTATTTCCTACTTCCTATGATCTCCAGTCTTTCAAACGCAGTGTGTCCAGGCATCTCGAATTGAACGGATCTTGAATTTGGCTCTCTTTTGTATTGTTTTTGCTTTTTCTTGTACGGAACAGTATGCAGGCCTGTGGCCTTTGGTTCCTTCTTCCTTGCATAAAAAAAAAAAAAAAACGACGGGCACGTAGTACCCGTCTAGCAACAAACTCATCCCTTTTCTGTCCAACTCTCTAATGCAAGAGTTAACCGTTACTCCCAGTCCTTCATTTATGCAACTGGTCAACTCTGGAACTGTCTTCCTCTGTCTGTATTTCCTGCTTCCTATGATCTCCTGTCTTTCAAACGCAGTGTGTCCAGGCATCTCGAAATGAACGGATCTTGAATTTGGCTCTCTTTTGTATTGTTTTTGCTTTTTCTTGAAAGGAACAGTATGCAGGCCTGTGGCCTTTGGTTCCTTCTTCCTTGCATTTAAAAAAAAAAAAAAAAAAAAAGTGGAATTTCGGCTGAAGACTAGGCGCCGTTGACTGTTACCTTCCCATGGCGTCGGCTGGGAGCAAGAGGGGCATCGGGGAGAGATACAGGTGAGCTGTTCCTGCTCCGAGCCGCCAGGTGTAGGTGGCGGACCCCCGGTAGTCCTTTGGGGCCTGGGGGTGTTGGCGTCATCTGCAGTGGGATCGATGTCGTCTGCAGCCCTTACCCCTAACTCCTGCATTTCAGTTTGGTTATACGGTTGCCACCCAATGTAGTAAATGGTTTCCAGGTGTACAGGAAACCATTTGACTTGTAATTCAGTGTAGAGTTACCTGCAGACAAAAGGAAGAGGGAAAAAAGAAAGGAAGGACAGAAGAGGAAGGAAAGAAGGAAGAGAGGAAATGGCAGTCACCTAAGAACAACACTAAATTGTGTGAGTGGATGGTGAGTTAGTAAAAACCTGTACAAAAGTACCTATATAAGTACATACGTATGTATGCATGTAGACAAATACAAATGTGTGCAAAAGTGTAATGTAAATGTGTGTATGTTGGTACATACATACAGTAAAGACATAAGTACTTACATATGTACATACATGCATATATGAGTAAGCATGTATCTAGATGCATACATACACAGGCATTTGTAAGTGTGTACACAGGTGCATAGGTAAGAATGTACACAAGTGCATGGGTAAGTATGTACACGTGTGTATGTAAGTGCATACACAGGTGTGTATGTAACTGGGTACACTGGTGCATATATATGTACACAAGTGTGTATGTGAGTACAATGGCGGTGCATATGTATGTACACTGGTGTGTAAGTAAAAGCACAGGTGCATGCATAACGTGTACACTGGTGCATATGTAGGTACATACACTGATGTGTACAAAGTACAGTATACACAGAGGTGCATACATAAGTACATTAATGCATAAGGAAATACCCACATCACATATGACCCACTGCTGTTTTGGTCGAGGGTCATGTAATCAACATTATATGTTTCCATTTCTGAGTCATGATCCTTTAAGGGTGGTCTGGAGGTCCCTTTGAAAGGGAGACTCTACCCAACACAGACAACGGCCGACACAGCGTGTGCATGCCAGTGTGATGCTGAAAGGGGGCAGTGCAGCCTGTAAGGGAGGTGACTGAGCATACGACTGTTAGTGAATCTGAGGCCAAACATCCTCACTGTCCCTCCATCTCACATGGAAAGGACCCTGGTCTGACCCTGGTACGGCACCATCTACTACAAAGGGGTGCCGAATCCATACATGATGTATGTATCTCTGTTGTACTGTACCTGCTGGACACCCCAACAGATGCAGCTGCTTGCTTGTAGGCGAAGGGTACACTTAGCCAGACAGTTACTCCTTTCGATACTCGGGGTAGCGGTGCAAGTCACCCGCCAGTTACTGGAGGACGCGAGCTGCGTCAAACCTAATCTCACCCGCTCATTACTGGAGGACGCAAGCTATGTCGAAAAAAAATCACCCCTTGATTTTTTCCTTTAGAATTTTTTTGCATTATTTATATTCGCCAATTGTTTTAATCAACACCATGAGCAAGCACAACAATTTGAGGTTACGAGGGAATAAAAATCACGGGTGTCAGGATAAAATGTTTAAGAAGTACCATGAGCGCGGAAACAAAGGGGGCATTCTCCCAGCACATGGGCAAGGCTGAGCCGGCCCACATCCTGAGTATTTGTCCACAGTTGGACGCAGCCTGTGTCTTCCAGTTATGAGAGGGTTAAGGGTTAAATTGTATTGTTTATAAAGGCTCTTACATGCTGGCAAGCATTGGCTGTTACATACTAAGACTGGAGAATTTTGTACACCATTTCATTTCAACTACTAATAGAGCATTTTAATCAGCTCATTAAGATACCAAAAGTAAGTATTCAATAAGTACTTTGCCAGTACATTTAACCCTTTTACCCAATTAATGCTTTTCACCATATTCCAGCTACCAAACAGAGATTTAAGTTTA
This sequence comes from Birgus latro, assembly GCA_018397915.1. Classification (NCBI taxonomy): domain Eukaryota; kingdom Metazoa; phylum Arthropoda; class Malacostraca; order Decapoda; family Coenobitidae; genus Birgus; species Birgus latro. Next base: position 78,884 of record JAGKTI010000631.1, on the reverse strand, counting down.
TGGGAGACCTCTTGTAATGATGAGGTTAGTGAAGGAATTATCTAAACACTGTATTTCAAAAAAGTCTATCTGAATCTGAATCATCCCATCAGGCAACAGTAAGAACAAAACTAATGCTGGACAGGCCCCATCATGTGGTGGCATCAATATAACCATGAAATGAAGTTGCCTCATTATACAGCCATCCCTCAACTCATCCCTATAACTCATGAGGAGGAGTATGAACTGCAAGAGTAAGTCAACTTTGGTCTGCTGTCCACCAGGTTCAAGTTAAGATGAGCCTAGAAACAAAATAACAAGAATAAGATCAAAATTAAATGCAGCACGAAGACAATAAGCATTTCTATATCTCATACAGCTTGTGATTCTGAAAATATTGTGGTATCTTCCACTTAGTAATAATGACTGATTATTGAAGAAAATGAATCAAAGAACCTTTTTTGTCCTAACCTCACCCATTAAATCACCTTAAAATTAGGCGAGGTTATTTAAAAAATGCAGAACTTTAAAAATATATTAACCAAAGCCATACATTAATTGTGATTTGCTATCTACAACAGTGGTCTTTTGTCAATATTTTATAAAGACATATACTGTACTATATATATAAATGTCATAAGTTAATTATTATTCTGAACTAAATACATAAATCAAGAAAAATATTCATGACAGTTCATGAAAATTAAAGTACTTTGTACAATTCATCACTGCTGATGATGATAACTCCTGTGGAAAAAAATCAATTTCCATTACTAGGTCACCAAAATGTCTTCAGTGTACTTCTGCCATCTCATAAACTATGATCAAAAAGTTGCAGCAAACATCAAGGCAGATGAAATGGTGTGGGAACTTCTGGGAATTCAAACAGGTAAGAAAATAAGTGAAAGGTGAGAAAACAAAGTGGTGTGGTTGTGAAGTGTGAAGCCGCTCTGCCACCAGTAGTGTACTGACCCCTGGACTGCTGAAGTGTTGATGGACGAACTGACAGAACCTCCCCGGCGCCATGTTGAAACTTACTTTAAGTCTTGTCAGCTGGGACTGGGACTAGAGATACAGACAAATAGAACCAGGAACACTGAGAACTGGAACTGATGAACACTGGAACACTGAGAACTGGAACCGATGAACACTGATGAGCACTGCCAGGTGAAGATGAACTGCTGCTCTTGCCTGCAGCAATTCAATCTCAAGCTGCTGCTACTACTGCTGTTGAAGGTTGAAATAACTTGTTTTTATAAACCTAGGAAGTAGAAAATCAGTCCCTATAATATAAAGCCTGCCTCTGAAACAAGTAGCGAGGACTGGCTGCAGGACACAAAGTTTCCCCGGAGACGAAGTTTTCACCGGTATTGTTTCTCACTGTATTCGCCTCTCACTTGTAAAGTCAATATCTCTCTTTGGAACTTTATTTACCTCCAAATTAAAACTGGAGTCAAGTATAGCAATTTCAGATGTTCGTAAATAAAACAAAAACCAAAATAACAACAATATTCGTGTTGTTCATTTCAATAAAGGGTGCTTCACCATCACTGTTTATAGTCATTAAAATTTCCACTTAAGTTAATGTTCTTACCCTTGATAAAGCTTCACTGAACTTCAGTGATTTGCATCCACATGAATCTTGCCACTTGGGACTGCAATAGCAGGAGTACTACCACCACAGAAAAGATAAAAAAGAGAAAGAAACAGGAATGATATTACGAGGCTCTGATGATAATCCGCCTTGGCTGGAAGGCAACCATTAAAGAGTAGCTGTTGCCTCAAACTAATCTTCATGAAGACATGACTGCTGAGGATGATGAATATTTTGATGTACTGTACCTGCAACTGGTATAGAACAATTTACAGTAAGTCTCCATGTAACATCTTAACTTCCTTGATGATCCCGAGTTGTCGTGAAGACATAATGATTTAACAGATGATGATGATCCTGAGGCGTCGTGAAGAATCCCATGACCTCTGCTTGTGTCCTGGTGCTTGCATCTTTCCTTCACCCAGATACTGCCACTTGCTGAATCCACTGACTATTGAAGAGAGCTGCCTGCTGGGTATACTGACAGACAGATGTATGGATGGATGGAAGGATGGATGGATGAACTAGATATATCTAAACTCACCTCATGTATAGCCAAGTGCCATCTTGCCACTAACTTGCTACACTGTAATCTGGCTGACATATGATGGAGAGAACCCTACAAGCTCAATGCTGAAAAAAAGTGTGTGCAAGCAGGGAGATCCCACTCTCTCATTTCTGTATATCTAGGGAAAAGATTGCAAGAACCTTCCCTTAACCGATATCCAGGGTACAAAGAGACGTCTCAGACAAGTGCTGATGCACAATCAAGAGTGAGTAGTGCACCGTCTAGTACAGCCCAAGCAGCTCGATTCACTTCAGTATGTTTTCAGTCGACCTGGAGATCACCGCAAAACTTCAAGAAATTTGCTTCTTTAGAGTGTATTTGTAAACTTGATCAACTGTCACTGGTTTTCTATCTTCTCATCACTTCACAAGTTCTCAAATAGGCTGTCACTGGTATAAAAAGACTTCTAAATTTTCAAAGGATGACAAAATTAATTCTGCACCTACAGTCCGTTTTGCAGTGCATCAAAAGCTATCTTCAATCTTCTATATGGCCAAAAGGAACACTGTCCCCAAAGCTCTTGCTTGAATTACTCATCACACATACATACACACCATGACAACCATCCTTACTCGCTAAAATTTTTCAAACTGGCAAAAATTTTAGCTACTTTTCACACACACTTGCTAGCTTCACAGTTCCGTTTATGTTGCCGGCACGTCCACAACAGATTTTTTGCAGTCGAGTTTTGTCTTGGTTGCATCAGTATAGACCAGGTTCATGCTGCCCTCAAATTTCTCCCAATCTTCGTCAGCAGTCAGAGCCAACTCGGCCCTAATAAAACTGACATCTAGACTACCCGGCCGATAGCTACAAGGGAACAAGAGGAACAATATTAACATCACGAAGGGGCTCCTTGGTAGACTTAAGTACCGAGTCTTGGCACTAGCTGCTCTCAACTCACTCTGAAATAATAATGGCTAGAGAAACAATACTTACAAATATTTAGTGTTGAGTAACCTGAAAGGCAAGTCTTTGGGTAATACAGGTACTGTTATCTATTGGTAACATTTCATTAAAAAATAAGATCATGGCATTTTGTGATATAATTTGAAAATTTAGTAATGAATAACATACTAAAGTTTTAAACATAAATGAAAGTACTGTATTTACTTTCATTGTACCAACTTGTGGTACAAGCCAATATTTAGCACACTTATTTAAGGCATCATTATCTCACGAGTATTGCTCCAGGATGTCAAAGATAATACACAAAAATACTGAACATACAAGAGACTGACATTATCAATTCCATAATACTTTTCTTCAGTCTGAAGTGTATTTCTCTACAAGCTGGTTATCCATATTCTGCTACCAATTTTCAAATAAAAAATGGTACATTCATCGCAATCAGAAACAAATTATCAATAATTCTTAAATGTTTCCATGTACGTGATGTTCCCAGGCATGTAATGTGTCAACACTAATGGTACAATAATTGCAAACTGAAGCTTTTAAACAGGCAATGTCAAGAATTGAACTGACAAGTGGAGAGATGGTATAGGGCACAAGGGCTTAAGAGTAAATGCAGATAAAAAAAAAAGTGATGGTATCTAGGGCTAGTGGCAGTAGTGTCAAAGAAGAGGGAGAGTGGCCATGTGCGATTTGCCATAGGGGCATGGGAAGTATGGTAATTCCATCTTGTGCAGTGTCTGTGATAGGTGGGTGCATAAGAAATGTTGTGGTAATAGAGGTAGACTGCGAGATAACGCTGATTTCATGTGTGTGGTTTGTTGGAGAGAGGAGGTGGAGACTGCCAGGTGTGAACTTGCTGGTGAGTCTCTTGAGTGTGTGGAAGAGTTTTATTTTGGAGACATGTTATGTGCTGGAGGTGGAGCTGGAGCTCTAGCTCTGTGACTGGAGTGAGAAGTGCTTGGAAGAAGTTCGAGGAGTTGTTGCCTCTCCTGACACTGAGAGGGCTCTCCCACCATGCTAAGGGATCTCTGTATGCAGAAGATGTTAGGAGTGTAATGCTGTATGACGGTGAGAGGAAGAGGATATTCGCAGGCTCAAACATACGGAAATGACAATGATTAGGTGGATGTGCAGTGTATCCCTGAATGTGAGGCTGGGGAGGGGGGCTAGGTTTATGATGGAATAGTTGAGGGGTAGGATGGGACTGGAGTGTATTGGTGTTGTAATGAGGTGAGGTAGACTGAGATGGTTTGGGCCTGTGGGGAGGATGGGGGATGACAATTGGGTGCATAAAGTAAGAAGTGTTAATGTTGGGGGTTGGGTTGGGAAAGGCAGACCAAAAAACACCTGGAACAAGGTCACCGAGTGTCACTCTGGGATAAGGGACTGAATAAGGAAACTGCCAGAGATCGAGGAGCATTGAAAGCCACCATTAGGTGGCCAAGCTAATGCATGCAAGCATGCTGGAGCCTTCAAAAATGAAACGAAATGAAACACAATGAGTTAAGATCCCTTAGGTATGACAGTTTAAGACTGCATCGACATCAAATGCTTGCTGGCGCTGGCAGGTGCACTTGGGAGTTCTGCATCACCATAACCTGTACAACCGACATGACTGGATGCAGATGGGTACAGGCAAGAGCATCTACAGTATAGGTTACACTGACACGAAACTCCTGTTCACAATTGTCTGCACCAACAAGAATTGGTGTTCATGTGGCCTTAGACAGCTTACGGGGCAGAGTAGGCTAATGACATACAAGTCAGGAGATATAAAGAGCTAAACTGGTATTTAGAGCTAAATTGGTATTTTCTTGTCGGGAAATCAATCAAATACGGCATGGTTTAGTGACAAAAATGTTACATCAGGTGATATACAGAAAAAGTTCATATTCTATTACAAGAGTAAGGTGGGTTTGACAAAAAAATGTAAAAGAAGCTATGATCAGAGTTAGTGTTGCAGTTGCCACCACTGCAAGAATATGTAGTACATGTAAGAAACTTATAGAGTGAAATATAGAATTCCCTTCCTCCGTATAACAAGTAATCTGACCACAACTTGCATAAAAAATGCGATATAGCACAGCTGTGAGACATGGGCAAAGAATGAGTGGGGATAAGAGCACAATGGGAATCATCATCATTATCATCATCATCATCATCTAGACTTCCTTTCCCACCAGAGGGCAGGGTGAGGAGTAGCAACGTCCAGACAGCCCAAACTTGCCCAATCCAACAGGCCATGAATACAGTTAAATGGGGAGGCAACTGCTATTCCAAACAAATGTATAAGTATAAATGTGCATGAAAGAATGACAAGCTATCCACTAAAAAAAGGGGACAATGTACTGAGGAAACAATCTTCATAGTTATGTTTAGCTACAAAGGTAGGAGGTTAAGCAGTTTGAAGAAGTCACAAGGTAAACTATGGCTCACATATACAAGCAAGAAAAGGTCTGCAGAACACTGATTGAATTACTCCTTAAGTTCCCATTTTTGTTTTGCTTCATTAGATGGGAAATGTATTTATAATTATTAATACATTTGCCATCTTAACTCATAATACAGCCAAATCTACACTATTATGCACTTTATGTTCCATAAAATGTCAGTCTCTTGCTGTGGTAATAAATATTAAAAAGAAAAAAAAATTGAACTATTACTTAGCAGCAAAGGTTCTAAAGAAATGCTATAATGCAATATCTTTTGAAGTAAATATTTTTTCAGGAACTGTCCTATACCATATAGCTACTAATACTGAATCAAAGTCTGGATATAACCTAAACTCTTCCCATTTAACAATTGGTAATGTTACACTCAAAACTGCTACAATAAAAAACAAACTTATATAAAAATAGTTCAACAGAGGCAACAGGTTTAATACTTCAAAGGGGGAAACTCATAACTCAATAAGGAGCATGTGATTAAGTACTGTGATGAATCTGGCATTAAATATAATGTTATGCTCAAAGCAAGTTAGAGCAACTTTCGTTTCACTGAACTATTCATTAAGTAATATTCATGTAATATGAAAAGTAAATTACTTATACTGCAATGAAAAAGGTAACACTATAACAGATAATGGCAAGAACGTTAATAACCAAAAAATTCAACCTAACTAATGATGAGCAGTATCCATACCTGCAGCAAGAGTTATACAATGTATAAAATAGAAAGCTTGAACAAAATTATGAGAAACAAAGATCATCATCATCTAATCCTGAGTTGCCCCATGAGCAGAGTAGGCACCCGGGGCTAGGCAAGCTGGTCCTGACATTTAAGATGAAAGTGACCAGCCTCACTCATCCCTGACTGGCATTACGTGAGCAATAAACCCCAACCACCCCTTGGATATACAGCCGCATAGGCTCAATCTGATTGGAGCGCCTTAATTACCCACTAAACCAGCAAGCGCCATAACTTGGTTATGTGGTTACCACCCAGTGTAGTAAATGGTTACCTGGTGTACAGGAAACTATTTGGCTTGTCATTCAGTGTAGTCACCTGTAGACAGTAGGAAGAGGAAGGAATGAAGGAAAGACAGAGAGAAAAGGAAGGAGGGAAAGAAGGAAGGAAGAGAAGAAAGGGAGGTCACCCGTGAGCAGCACTATATTGAGAGTGGATGGTGAGTGTCCCCACCTACCACTAAGATACTTTTATATTAAAAGATACAATGGCTACAGCCAAACCCATTCCATCCTCTTTGGCACATATGGACCTGAAGCTAGACTACCATAGTCAAGACCATACAATGGTAAGACAAGAGTACACCCTAAAACAGTTCATCTTGTAAAAACGCTTTCAAACTGGTTGAAAAAATAAATACTCAGACACTGCCACATTGTAAAAGTTTCTTCAGATTTATCATAGCGTGAACTTGCACAAGTAAACTAAGAACTATCGCACGTAACTGAAATTAAACTCATACTGCAAAAGTGGCATGACTATACACAAAATAGTCACATACCAGATTTAGACAATGATTTAGGATATTCAGATAGTGTGCAGCAAGTTGCCTGGATTAACAGGTCCATTGACCTCTAGCATTATTCCACTTCTTGATAAAAGCACTTTGAAGTGCTGGCACAAAATTAAGAAACCCATCCAACAACAAGAATTTGCAGGTAAATGTATAACACATCAAACGACTGCTTCTGTCACAGTATCCCCTAATATAATGAACACAAGACCTGCTTTATCTCTAGTATATAACGAGCTAGAGGGCATATTCAAATCACACACACTCCATATCGTGACTGAATTCAAAACCATAAAGAACACATGCTTTTACGGGGATTGTTGTTCCAGCACCTGATGACTCTGCATCTGTCTTTTTATTTACTGAGCTATAATATCATTTGATGGCCTAAATGAAAATATGAAAAAGATATCTACAGATCCATCCATCATCCAATCCTACGTTGCCTCATGCGGAGCATAGGAGCCCGGGGCTAAGCAGATTGATCCTGACACAGCAGACAGAAATACGTGGTTAGTTTCATGTAAAACTGCCTAAAAAAAAAGTTATGATGTGTGTCAGCGATATTCAAAACTTTGTCTGGTACAGTATTTGATAACAAACCGTAAGGTACGAATTAACCTTGTTATCATATACAGATCAGCGAGGCTACAATATACACTACAGTATACTGTATAATTTTTTTTTACAAGTACACCATACTCGCATCTTTCATTATATGTTCATGCACATAAGAAAAGTGTCTTTAATGTAGTTCTTCCATCCATCCATCCATTATCCAATCCTATGTCACCCCAAAGAGAAGCATAGGAGCCCGGGGCTAGGCAAGTTGGTCCTGACATTTAAGATGACAGTGACCAGCCTCACTCATCCCTGAGTGGCATTATGTGAGCAGTAAACCCCAACCATCCCTTGAATATAAACCTTCACCGGCTCAATCCGATTGGAGCGCCGTAATTACCCACTAAAGCACCAGGCGCCAAAATTTGGTTATATGGTTACCACCCAGCATAGTAAATGGTTTCCTGGTGTACAGGGATCCACTTGGCTTGTCACTCAGTGTAGAGTCACCCACAGGCAGAAGGATGAGGAAAGAATGAAGGAAAGAAAGGCAGAAGAGGGAGTGTAAAGTCACCCGTAGGCAGAAGGACAAGGAAAGAATGAAGGAAAGAAAGACAGACGAGGATTTAATAAAAATATTTCGTACTCATTATGCAACCCCTATAGACCACAGATCTCCCACCCTCACTATCCCCCCTAACTGCATTTCAGTTCTAATTTTTCAACTTTCACCAAGGTAAATTTTGGTCTTATAGATTTCAAGAGCTTGAATTTACACACCGAAAATGTATATTTCACTCTCATATGTCTAATGGTTACCGCACTATCAACTGTCAAATATAAAAAAAAAGTCACCCCTCGCCTAAGAAGAAAAATAGCAAAATTTAGTAGAATACATTGTTTCTGCCAAATACCCTTAAAGAAATCACTAAAATCCATCCATCCACCCATCATCCAATCCTACATTGTCCCATGAGAAGCGTAGTAGCCCGGGGCTAGGTAAGTTGGTCCTGAGATTCAAGATGAGTGTGACCAACCTCACTCATCCCTGAGTGGCACTTTGTGAGCAATAAACCCCAACCACCCCTTGGATATAAACCTTCACCGGCTCAATCCGATTGGAGTGCCATAATTACCCACCAGGTGCCAATATTTAGTTATATGGTTATCACCAAGCATAGTAAATGGTTTACTGGTGAACAGGAAACCATTTGGCTTATCACTCAGTGTAGAGTCACCCACGGGCAGAGCAAAGAGGAAAGAATGAAGGAAAGACAGAACTCAATATGAATTATCTGCCTAGGCATGAAACAAGATGAGGAATATACATTAAGAAAAAAAAAAAAAGGCAAGATAAATATACAGTACATTTTCAGCCTGTCTACAATTGTCAGTATTAGGACTTTTTGTAGCAGGACCCAAAACTAATGACCGTCAGCCATCGGTCTTTTCTTACAGATCCCCAGTGATTTGAGAGGCTTTTTGCCATTTCCCTAGACAACATTTGTAATATTATAGCTAAGTATAAATACAGTAAACTCTCAATTATCCGACGTAATTCAGCCAAGCCCTATGCTGGTTAAAGCAAAATGCCGGATACTGCACAGTACCCCCCACTGGCTCAATATTCGACATCGAGCTAGATATTGTGCTACTATCCGTCTCAAACCTTTATCCTAAAAACTTTTCCATGAGTGAAAGCTGAAAACTAAGCATAAAATACAACAATGATACAATACAGTGATACAAAGCTGATCAGCTACCATTTACGAGTCAGCTGATACACCTCAACACCAGGTATTGTATACAACCGTCGGTTACTTCCTGTTTTGGCATCGGATAATGCATAATTTTGCCATATACTGCTTTAACAGAGCTAAGCCAGCAGCACCGGATATTGTGTTGGGCCAGATATTGTGATGATGGATTGTTGAGAGTTTACTGTACTAAGGAAAAAGCACTGTGTGCTCCTCATTTTCTATTTTCCTCATTCTGAATCCAACCTCATCCTACCTATAACAAAAAAATGAAGGCTGAAATGATGATGATGACATATGCAGAGACACAAGTTCACTTTTCTAAATAGAGACGTGGCCATCATTCTTCTCTATTTACAACAAATATTGGTCCACTCTTATCATCACTGAAATATCAACCCTGAACAAAACATCTCATGCACCTCACACTCAAAATACAAAAGATCCATCCATTTAATTCCACATGCAATCACTAAGAGTGCCCAGGTGAACAGCCAAGCCTGCCACAAGAGTAGAAATCTTGCACTCTGTGATCAGCCAAGATCCCCTGATGGTGCTAGTACACCCAAGTCAACATACAGCAAAGTTTATCTTCCATGTTAAAAAATGTCTTGAAAGATTCAGAAGTGGCAACAAAGAGTAAACTGAAGCTGGGTTATAGATGTAACAGTTTGGCTGTTTTGAGGATTCCGATGAAAGCACTGGTCTGTGTGGGAGGAACACTAATCGCTGAAGCAGTATCTTAAATCTACCCACATACAAAAGAGTACCAAGACAGTGATGTATCCATCAATGGTTGGAATGAAGCCCAATGATACATCAACTAATATGTTGATCTGGTAACGAAGGACAGAAAGAATAATGAAGAATTAGCACCACGTCATGACATGGCTATATGGCACTAGGAAAGACGGAAGTGGGGGAAATTATTATAATAAATGTATGATGTGAAAGCAAGAAGAAGACAGATGGAAGCAGGGGAAATAATTGTATTAAATGTATGATGTAGAAAGACAAGTGATAATACTGAAAATAGAAACAGTGGGAGTGGCACACACAAAAACAGTAAGCTGTGGGACCAATGTAGTGAGGAAAGGAAGGGGAAAGCTCGGAGACGATGTTGGAGTGTAGAGGAACAATCACGATAATGGCAACAGATAGTCATAGGGCAGTTACAATGTGAACACACAGGCTGAGGGTCATGGCTCATTAAATGACCATGAGTGAGGCAGGCATGGCACAAATGAAGGTGAGCCAGCACGATGATTGGGGTGGGTTGACGTGCCACAGGTGGTCAAAAATCATCTTGTACTGCAGTGTCTATCTGTCTGGGATCATGCTCAATGATACAGTAAGAGAATATGTGTTGTGATATAGTCAGTGAAGTTTATGGAAGCAAGTTGTCAACAAAGAATCACCAGACAACACACTAGATATTGGCTACTACTGTTGCCCTGGAGACTGCAGCACTTCACAGCAAGTGACTCATGACTCATATGATGAGTCAGAACCTCACTAATTAAAAACTAAAGTCAACTGTTCTGACATCAGGTATACAAAACATCAGCAAAAAGGTACCATTATCTCCACTGATTAAGCAGGTCACCTTCTAATGCACAAAGCTCATTAACCTTTGCCATGCTTTAGACCACCTATGAGGCATGACTTATGAGGTACAATTTACTTTGGTTAAAAAACAATGCCTCAGGCGACGTAAACTACGTTACAAAGAATCAGTCCAGCACAGGTCAAAGAACAAAACTTCCCATGAAACCCAGAGGCTGGGGTATACAGGTAATAAAGATGCATAGGGCTGTGTGTGTGTGTGTGTGTGTGTGTGTGTGTGTG
>JAGKTI010000631.1:39953-57812 GCA_018397915.1 Birgus latro | reverse complement strand
GAGAACCCCAAGAGACCCTGCCCCATCGACCAGCCGTCCTGCCACCCCTCCCCAAGCAGCCAGCGATCCTAGCATCCCTAACCTTTTTCATTCTGATGACCCCAGTGACGATTCTGACTTCGAGGGATTCATGAGAGAGGCAGAAAAAACACAGCAAGATGTGGAAATATCTGCCAACAGTGATAGTGATGACGTAGGCCCCGCGGGGTCACAGTAGCCAAGTCTCGCCCCACCACCAGTCCCATACACCACTCCAGTCTTCACATCAGTGTAAATGCATTTTTTTTTTTTTAATGTTTCTTACCTATGATGTTTTCTTATTAATATTACTGTACAGTACATCAGTTCATGTTTGTTTCATTTATCATCGTAAAATTAAGAGGTAGAGTCGAGAGAAAGAGTGGAAAAAAGTGCTTACCTTGGGAAGTCGACCAATTTGTAGTCAGCACTGCCTCACTCGCTACTGAACCTGATGTGTTTAAACCCCTTCCTTTTGATGAACTGGCATAGCCACCCACTCGATGCCTTGAAAGGTTTTGTTGGAAGATTAATGGCTTTTTTAAGGCACGTGTGATAGAATATCTTTGCCTGCTCCCTTATATGGCGCCCATCTAATGCAACCCCTTCCTTTTCCTTTCTTTGAATGTTGTGAGCAAGATATCTTTCCATTTTTATTAGCATTTCTTTGTTGTCCACCAGCATTCTACCATCAAATTGAGCACCTCCATAGTTCTTTGCTGCTTGCTTGATTTGTTCACTGTTCTTTAAAATCATTCTCACTGTCGATTCACCAACACCAAACTCCTGACCAATAGCAGAATTACCTTCACCTGCTTTTTTCCTTTCAATCATTTTCAGTTTGGTCTCCAAACTTATTTTCTTGTTCTTCCTACCCGTTGGCGCCATGATAACGCTCGTGCAAGGTTAGACTGCTGGGGTATTGCGAGGAGCACCACGAAATTGTGAGGGTCAGTGACCTTGGTTGGAAACAGGTGCAAACAAACGTGGCAGGGCGGCTGACAACTGAACTAGGAGGCTCAGTACGCCCAATGAACCATGACGTCACTACTCGGGGTGGCAAAGTAGTGCGGGAAGACGACTCTCCCACCACTCGACCACGCAAAGTGTGTGATCGCTCGCAAAGTTCATAAATGTTAAAAAATACATAACTTTTGGAACTACCTCGCAAAATTCGTGAATCACAAAGTTAAAATTCACAAAGTTGAAGGATATACTGTACATACATATATATATATATATATACAACAATCTCTCCATTCTCCATTGTAATAGAGCCAAAGGCATGACAGAAAAGTGGTTTTATCCGGATAGTGGCCCTGAAGCTCCAGCACCAGTCATTCCTGACCCTAACCTAACAACCTAAATCAGAAAACCACCTACCTACCTCCTTACTGGACATGCATAGCACCTATTTAAGTCCCATTTCACATAAACAATGCACACAAAGCATGAATTAATTGAATTTTAACCAAAAAATGATGATTTAGAGGTGAGTAAGGCATAGGTGCTCACAATTTGCCAGTAAGTGTAAGTATCAGACATGGAAATCACTATGAAAATCACCCTTTCTCACATCGGATGCATTAAATAATGAGCACAAAGCGTGAAATCATTAAATTTCAACCCAAAAATTATGAATTTTAGGTAAGTAAGGCATGGGTGTTCACGAGTTGGCAGCTTAGTGTAAGTAAGTATCAGATGTGGCAATCACCATGAAAATCATCATTTCTCATATCTTATGCACTAAAATATGGGATACAAAGCATCAAATCAAAAATTGTTACCAGAAAAAATGATAACTGAGAGTTTGATATGGTAAAGGTGTTCACTGTTCACCAACAGCACTGGTCATTCTTGATCCTAACCTAACCTAAATTAGAAAACCACCTACCTACCTCCCTACCGGACATGCATAGCACTTATTTAAGACCCCATTCACATAAATAATGGACACAAAGCATGAATTAATTGAATTTTAACCAAAAAATGATGATTTTGATGTATATAAGGCATAAGTGTTCACGAGTTGACAGCTTAAGTGTAAGTAACGGACATGGCAATCACTATGAAAATCATCATTTCTCACATCTTATGCACTAAAATATGGGATACAAAGCATCAAATAAATAAACTGTTACCAGAAAATTATGATTTAGAGGTGAGTAGGGCAAATATGTTCACCAGTTGACTAGATAGTGAACGTATGTAAGAGACATGGTAATCACTGAGAAAATCACCTCTTTCACAGACTGTGCACTCAAATATGGAACAAGAGCATGAAGTAAATAAAATGCAAACAGAAAAACTATGATTTAGAGGTGTGTAGGGCAAAAATGTTCACCAGTTGACTAGATAGTGAATGTAAGTAAGAGACATGGTAATCACTGAGAAAATCACTTCTTTCACAGCCTGTGCACTCAAATATGGGACAAAAAACATGAAGTAAATAAAATGTAACCAGAGAATGAGGATTTAGAAGTGATTATGGAAAAATATTTAGCAGCTGACAGTGTACTTACATGTCCATGATGGTTGTTAACGAATATTACCCCCACCTCTAAGGTTTTTACAGTGGTCATAATTGCTCTTGAAGCACGTCCAGTTATCCAATGTTTAACTACACTTAATCCTTGCACTGTGAATTATGACTGTTTAAACAAGAATGAAAATACTGCAAACAATCTGAAACCGTCCACTCTTCACGGGGGTTGAGAGAAAGCTAACAGGAGGGGGAGAGCGCGGGAAGGGAGCCAGTAGGTGCGCGTGGGAAATTCAAACTGATGTGGTAAAAAAAAAATTGGATTTTTTTTTTTTTGAGGGGGGGGGTGACCATCAGCCTACGATGTCCAAACAGTGAGGTAACCAGATAGTGGTCATCCAGAAAGTAGAGAGACTACTGTAGTAGGAATGTAGGAATGAAAGAGTCAGGCGACCACAAAAATGCATGACAAGTGGAGAACTACAACAAGGGATGCCAGCATTATTCCCAGCACCACTGCATGTTATGCTAGCCAGCTGCTGTGTGTAATAAACACAAGAAAAATAAAAATTATATAAAATAAAATTAAATAAAAATGAAACAAAAACAAAAATACAAATGCAATTAAATTTTCGTTTGTTAAAAAAAAAATAATCTATCAGTAGTTTGTTGTTATGAAACATTGAGCACGAAGCATACAATCTTGCAACTGTGGTGTCCTGGCTCAGGAAGTGGTGGATGTCTGACTCCTTGTCGCACTGACAGCTCTCACTCAGCCAGGCGAGGTGGCAGTCGAAGGCCCCTACATTTCGAAGGACTTTCAACCATATTTACAGTTGCGTTTCCAGACAAGCGACTTGCTCAGATTTTTTTTTTTTTTTTTATGCAAGGAAGAAGGAACCAAAGGCCACAGGCCTGCATACTGTTCTGTCCAAGAAAAAGCAAAAACAATACAAAAGAGAGCCAAATTCAAGATCCGTTCAATTCGACATGCCTGGACACACTGCATTTGAAAGACTGGAGATCATAGGAAGTAGGAAATACAGACAGAGGAAGACAGTTCCAGAGTTGACCAGTAGCATAAATGAAGGACTGGGAGTAACGGTTAACTCTTGCATTAGAGAGTTGGACAGAAAAGGGATGAGAGTTTGTTGCTAGACAGGTACTACGTGCCCGTCGTAGAGGTGGAGGGATGCAAGCAGACAGTTCAGAGGAACAGTGACCATTGAAGTGGCGACAGAAGAGAGATAAAGATGCAACAGTGCGGCGAAGAGACAAAGGTTGAAGGGAATCAGTAAGAGGAGGAGAGTTAATGAGACGAAAAGCCTTTGACTCCACCCTATTGAGAAGAGCTGCATGTGGGAAGCCTCCCCACACATGAGAGTTGTACTCCATACACGGGCGAATAAAACCCATGTACAAGGTCAACAACTGTGCAGGGGTAAAGAAAGTTCAGAATCGGCCTAGCACACCTAATCTCTTGGAAGCAGATTCCACAAGGGACGTAATATGTTCTTTCCAAGACAAAAACCCGGGAGAATGAAACCCCAAGCATGTTCAAGGATGATGCAGGACATAATTGTTCATTATTAAACATTAGTGGGTAATCCTGAGGAAGATTTTGTTGGGTTGATAAGTGTAAGAACTGAGTTTTTGATGCATTAAAAATAACAAGATTATTTTTACCCCAATCAGAGATACGAGCCAAGTCAGACATTAGGTGTGCCATAGCCTCATCCCTTTTTTGTTGAAGTAACTGCTGAGATGGACGTTGCAGGAACCGAATGGAAAAGTGAAGGGTGGAATCATTAGCATATGAGTGGATAGGGTTAGATGTACAGCTCAGAAGGTCATTGATGAATAAATGGAAGAGAGTAGGTGATAGGACAGAACCCTGAGGAACACCACTGTTGATAGGTCTAGGAGAGGAACGATGGCCATCTACAACAGCGACTATAGAACGACCAGAAAGGAAGCTAGAGATGAAGGCACAGATAGAAGGATAGAAACCGTAGGAGGGCAGTTTGGAAATTAAAGATTTATGCCAGACTCGATCGAAAGCCTTTGAGATGTCAAGTGCAATGACAAAGCTTTCGCCAAAGTTCCGAAAGGAGGGGGGAAGGGTCAAAATAGTGGTATATGCACCTAACTCCAAACTGGCAACTCTGTCGCTTGTCTGACTACTCCACGCGATGCCTCTTATGGTTACCACCCAGCATAGTAAATGGTTTCCTAGTGTACAGGAAACCATTTGAGATGTAATTAGAAAATATCTAGCTGATATTCTATGGCAGTCCTTCTTCCCCACACATCAGTTCCACCCAATCTCACATTAACCCCTTCATTACCGAAATCGATAAGGTTTACGCTTGTAAACCTAGAAAAAGTTCTGGCGAGGAACCTATAATTGTAAGGTTTACGGTGGTAAACCTGATAAGCATGGGGAGGTATAGGAGGGTAGGAGTGTTGGTTTTGGGGTTACTTGAAAGACTTGGGTTGTAAGAACTGGCAACTTGACTCTGACATCATTCTCCTTGTCATGGCCATGCCATGGCCATATCAGAGTCCATGCCAGGCCATGATTGACATCATTTGGGTATTTTGGATATGATTTATTATTTCAAATGTTTTGGGCATATACACAGACCTATATGGTACAATATAAACAGAAAAAAATAGTTGCACTAGGCATATCAGCACGTGGTTACCATGACAACCACCCTCCTAGGCCCCACAACCAACCAGCAGCCAGTTCTCACCCGCAACCCCTCAGTATCCCCCAAGCTGCATGCTGTGGCTGTGTGTTTTTTTTTTGGCTGTTTTTGCGTGATCATGGCGTCATCTGATACTGATGACGAATTTGATACAAAGCTTGCTAGTGAGTTAGATGAGTCTGACGACAATGAAACTCAATCAGACATCAGTGAGTGAGTCAGACGATGATTATATACCAGAAAACGACAGTGACAGCGAGAGTACGAGTGATGAAAGCGAGATAGATAATTGCTCAAAACCCAGCCCTGTAGGCTCGCCATTGTTGCAGAGTCCCTGAGGACCTGCCTTCACCCTCTTGTCGGATCCATTTGCAGATCAAAGGCCACCTCCACTACCAACACTTCACCTGGACTTTCCCAACGTACATCCTGCAGTGTATCAACGCCACGAGGAGCAACATATGAGTACTGTATATACCTTTTTATGTCTGTAAAGTCTATATTTATAGGAACAATGAAAGTTTAGTAAAGTATATATATCCCTACACATATACTACTATAGGAAATGTATTTCAAATCATGCACAGTGTACCTCGTGGTCAACATGTACTTGAGAATATAAAAGTAATATAAAATGAAAAACAGAGCACTTATGATAAACGATCACCCCCCACGCACACGCATGAACTTCCGGGAATTCGGTTTGACGGAGGGAGAGCGGGGCGGCTGGGGGTGGGAGGCGTGGTAATGAAGGGGTTAATGACTCATTACAAGCTGGTATGGATCTGTTCATACCCATTCAACAATTTACTAAAAGATCTGACTCCTCAAAGTAGTTCAGCAGCAATAGTACCAGAGTAAAGACCCAGAAGTCTTCTGCATACAACACTATGTCAAAAACTACCAATTCCATCAATCACTTTAAAACTGCAAGAAACCATGCAAATGCAGTAGTGAATCTTGCCAAATCCAACTTTCTTCACAATCAAGTATCCAAACTATTAAACAATCTTAATTACAACAGAATATTATGGTCAATTTTAAGTTCTTTCAATAGTAACTTTAACAAGTCATCACCCATTCCCAAACAAAAATCCAACAGAAACACAGTAAATGACGCTTATGGAAGAGCTAATATGCCTGCCTGTGTGTCTGACAGATATTCTACCTCAGAGGAAGTCAGTCAGAAAATTCCTGTACAATACTTAACTCTCTCACAATTGCTCCAACAAAGATAAAGACTAGGTATGTAAACTCTATCCTAGACAATTTACCAACCAACGAAGCTCTAGGTCCAAATGGACTTCCTCCAATACTTTTGAAAAAGTGTTCCACAGAACTGGTTCCTGTTCTAGATAAATTATTCAGGCTATGCATAACACGGGAATATTGTATACTGAAGTACCAGCCTTATGGACCAATAAAGTGGAATATTGGTCCATATGTTTACATGTTAAAGGGTTTCATGGTACCTAAGCCAGCCCCAAGTTCACTTTTTGGGTCAATTTTCAGTTTTATTTATTTATTTTTCCTGGACATTTACCTACCAAATAAAGACTTCATTATATACAAACACTGGAGGATTCCTCATCCTGAATGGAAGACGTGGGCTTGCTGGGGGGAGATGGAGTGGGGTTCCAAGGCAGGGTAGGATCCCTACTGGTTCCCAGCATGGTCAACCTGCCATGCTGGTTCCACAGAATCCTTTCCAGAGGAAGAAGATGAGTCCTGTACATCCTGATTCCTCTGTTGCCACTCTTCTGCTTCCTGCACAAACCCCTCAAAGTCAACAGAAGCATCAAACACAGCATCTTCCTCTAGTTGTTGCTGCTCTTGAATCTCTCAACGAGGAAAGTAGCGGGTGGGGAAGTTCTGGTAGCACTGGCAAATTTTCTCTGGCTAGAGATCTTCATAGGTCACAATGCAAGCAACACAGTGTCCAGTGTTTCAGCCTTGTGTATCTCAACAACTTAATATGCCAGGAAGGCTTCCTTGAGCACTTCTGCAACAGCCAAGATGTTGTTGATACAAACCATCAACATACAGTAAACCTTGCATAAGCTGAACTTTTAGAAGCCGGACTCTTCAGTTAGCCGAACTCAGGCCGAGACCACGTATGAAAGTAGGCCGAAATGCGAAAGTAGGGGGAGAAATGGCGCCAGGTGGACACGCCAGGCGGACACGTGGCGCCAGTCTGCTGCTTGCTTTTGGAGACAGTAGTTGCGCCATTCTTACTGTCATCTAGTGCTGAGCAATGCTCTCCTTTTGCCTTCTGCCTTGCCATGGAAGGTTCAAAGCTTAAAAGAAGTGATACTGGCACCTCTAGTCGTAAAGGAATGAAGCTAAAAAAAAAAAAAAGTGCACGTGTGACTTAGTGTAGTGATCATGATTAAAGTTCAGTACCATTATTACTGAAAGTGTTACATTGCAGTCTATTACAGTGATTATATTTAAGTTTAGTTCTTAATATAGAATGAAATAAATACTGGGTACTGTTTAGAATTTACGTTAAAGTGTGAGCTCAACCACCTCCACCAACTCCGTCTCCAAAACAAAACAAACTGCCGAAGAATCTACTGCCTCTAACGAAAGGTGTTACACTGCAGTCTATTACAGTGATTATATTTAAGTTTAGTTCTTAATATAGAGTGAAATAAATACTGGGTACTTATTAGAAATTACATTCGTGTGAACTCAACTACCTCCACCACCTCCGTCTCCAAAACAAAACAAAACTGCCGACGAACCTACAGCCTCTGACGAAAGGCAAATTAAGTGCACTGAATTCTTTCTTTTTTGTCTTTCTTTATTAATTTATACACTGTATATGCTCCTTTACTTTAGTGTTAAGAAGACAAGTAATAAGTATTGTTATTGCAATTTGGGGGGGTGAAAATCCATCTCCGACACACGCTACCGACGGTCTGTACTGCCTCTGTGAATGATTTTCTAACAATTAACCACTTCAGTACTGTGACGTCTATTTCTACTTTATTTACGCTTCCTCCAGCCGATTTTATGGCACTCAGGACTGGACTCACATACTGAAGGGGCTAATGAAGGCTGTATCAACCCCGTGCACTTCCACAGATCCAACCCACACTGACTAAAATTGTCTGGTGGCAGCAAGAACAAAATGAAAATACACCCAGCACTGAAGGGGTTAAATGTATATTAAATGCACTAAATTGTTTTTTGTCATAACTTATTTATTTAATATGCTTCTTTAATTTAGTGTTGAAAGGACAAGTAATAGGTATTGTCTTAGCAATTTTGGGGGGTGAAAATTCGGTAATTTAGCAATTTTGGGGGGTGAAAATTCGGTAAGCCGGAAAATTCGGTAATTCGAACCAGGGTAGAGCCCCATACAGTTCGGCTTATGAAGGGTTTACTGTATCTGGTGCAGTGGTTGGTACCTAAGCCTCATCTTCCTGGTCCTCTGCCTCACGATGTTCCTGGTCTAACTCGTCAATTCATTGCATGGTCTCTTCTGGCATCGTATTATTCTCGACTACATCCACCAAATCTTGTTCTTGCACCCCTTCACAGCCATGCACAGCTCGACACGCTCTCACCACTTCCTCCCGCATGGCCGGGCTGAGTTAGGCGCAGGGGGAACTGAGCATGTATGCATCCAGAATGAGGGGAAAGGGTAGGCTCAACTGGGGCAGGAAGACTCAGTGGACCGTGATGACACCCTGTGCAGACAGGTGATAGCAATACGTCATAGGCTGATGCAATCCACGCTCTGTCTATCACTTACCGCGTTGTGTGATTTCCAATCACAATTTTATGCCCTGACCACGTTGTCTATCGTTGGCTAAGTAGTATGACTGAAACATAAACTGGGGTCTCCCACCTTATTATGTCCATCATCACTGTGTAGTCAGGTGCTGTAAAAAATGAGCAGCTTCCTCCGACTACGTTCTACAGTAATCTCTCCAAGATCCGACGTAATAGAGCCCAAGCACTGTCCGGGACTTGGTTTTGTCCAGGACTTGGGAAAAATGCCCCTGGAAAGGTACTTAGAGATCCCAACCCCACTTAACTTTGAAAGCCACCTAAATAACTCGCTACCGGACATGCACAGCACCTAATTAAGACCTAAGACCCTCTTCACACAAATAACGGACAGAAACCTTAAAATAAATGAAAAGAAACCAGAGAAAGAGAAATTAGAAGTATGGAAAATATTTATCAGTGTACAGGGAACTCATGACACATCCATGGCTGTTGCGAAGATTAACCTGACTCCTCTATGGCTCTGATGGTGGTGAAGGTGCACTTGAAGCACGTACAGTAATCCAGTGTTGCGCTGCACTTAATCCTTTGCATTATGAATTATAATTGTCTAACACTACACATTCTGTTCTTACTTGCACCATGCCAGTGTTTCACCCTGCACTTAATCCTTTGCACTCTGAATTCTAATTTCTTAACACTGCATATTCTGTTCTTATTTGCACTATGCCAGTGTTTCACTCTGCACTTAACCTTTGCACTCTGAATTCTAATCTCTTAACAGTACACATTCTGTTCCTAACACTGCAAAACACTGTAAATTCCCATGTGGGAAGTTACTGCTGTTTATTCACTGTGAGAGAGGGAGAGTAGGTGTTGCTGGTGGCCAAGGGGCATGTCGCTGGGACATGGTGATGGGATACCCACTGCAGACGACTCGGAAGATAGCCACAAACTCACATCCAGTGGAGACTCCACCATGGCCGATGTGCTGGGCTGTGGTTTGGAGGCAGAAGACAGGTCTTGATGAGGCAGTGGTGTGGAGCCAGAACTGGGCATGGTGGGGGTCACGGGCCTGAAAAAGGTGTCAATGGTTGATTATCGTACAGAATGGTGATTCTGGCGATTGATGAAGTACTTCCTAAAAGAGCGCACTTCCTCCACAAGTCCCAGGAGCTCCATCTCCCTGTCACAGTCCGGGTGTTCCAGGTAGTCAAGAACGAACTCGACGTGCTCCCGGAGTGTGCTCAGCTTGGGGATGGCTGAAGTAGTGGCGCGCTGAGAGGAGTCTGCATCAACATCACTCTCCACATCGGAATCGTCAAGCTGGGTACTTGTACCTGCAACAGAAGATGCAATTTTGGTATCAGACATGATCTGATACCCAGGATCGTCCTTGTCGTCATTCAACCTCTCATGCACTTCATCCACATCCACCTCATTGCCAGCCGCATGAAGATGTGCATGGAAGTCATCCACGTCAAAACTTAGAAAGTCATGTATCACAACGGTTCCGAGAAGCAGAAGAGACCAACCACTTTCCAGTCTTGACACAGACTTCCCTCCATGCACTGACCCAGTTGTAGATGGCTGACTTGAGGTTGAAGCGACAAATGTTTTCCAAAGTCCGCTGGCCTCACATGTCCCGTCCCTCCCTGTGCTCGTCCTCGTCCTCGAGAACAACCATTAGCTCGTCCAGGAACTTCAACAGTACAGCCTCTTCGTTGCCATGATCACTCTTTGGTCCATTGGATGGATGAGAACAGTCGTATTAGGTGGTAAAAACAAGCACCTAATGCGGCCATTCTCAGCCACCAACTCCTTGTCGGACGGATGTGCAGGTGGTGCATTGTCCAGAAGGAAAGCCTTTACCTGGTTGTGTGGGGTTCCCAGTGTGTTCGTCTGATAATGGATGACCTCCATGATGGAGTGCTGGTGAAACCAGTCTCTGAAGATCTTGGCTGTGAACCAAGCCTTCACAGAATGGTACCAAATGACAGGAAGGACATCCATCAACCCATGAAGGCACCGAGGCTGCTTTGCACAGCCAACAATAATGGGACTGAGCCGGTGCAAGCCGTTAGCACTGGCACAACACAGAGCAGATATCCACTGCTTGGAGAGTTTGCGTCCAGGTACACGTTTTTCCGTCTCCTCTGCTAGGGTGCTCATGGGCAGCAAGTGATAGAATAGGCCAGTTTCGTCAGTGTTGTAGACTTGACCGAAAGTGAGGACCTCCCTGTTGATCGAGCCCTTCACTTTCTGCCAAAACTCTTCTACTCCATCCTCGTTGCCGTCCATGGCTTCGCCATGGGCCTTACTGTTAGTAAGGCCATGCTGTAGTTTGAAGGCAAAGAGCTAAATCTCGGATGCTTTGAAGTCTGGAGTGTCGAGTAGCCTTGCAAACTTCTCTACGGCAGCCTTCAGCTCCGTACCATGCACCAGCAGCACTTTCTTGACAATACCAAATCAGCGTGGACCAGTCGACTTCTGCAAACCTGGGAGGGTATATAATCTTCCTCTGCACATTGTATTTAGTCTTCGATGCGAAGTCTGCTGTGTATAGGTGAGTTTGTCCTGGGATTTCTTGATATCAAACAAGGTAGAGCGGGCGAGGATGAATTCACGGAGGATGTGGGAGGTCAAATATCCTGCGTCCACCTTCTCCAATATCTCCCTCTTCTTCTCCAGGGTCAGAACCACTCGTTTCCTCTTCTCGGGTGGCGGGGCCATCGTCACACTCATGACTAAGAGACTGCAGAGGAACAGCAAGGCCTGCAGCAGGTACGGCACCACCACAAAAGCAAGCACGTGGGCAGACACAGCGACGAGCGTGCAGTCACGACGGTGGGTAGGTGGCAAATGGGGAGGATGCAGGGGTGCTCTAGCAGATGTCGGAGAAACTACGCGCCAAAACATAGCTGTTCATCACCGTGTGGCATATTTAAAGTAGGAATGAACACATATCAGCTTCCCCCCCCAGCCCCATTCCGACATTTTTTGGCAATTTTTGGTGTCCAAGGACCTGAGCCCAAAATGTCCAGGACTTGGGGTGTCCGGGACTTAGGTGTCCGGATCATGCAGGGATTACTGTATCTATTTTCTTCCGCATTGTGACATTTTTAGAACACAAAATGGCCCCTCCCGTGCTATGCTAGATTTGCGCTATGTGATCGTGCATTATGCAAGCAGTGACCGTATACATTTTCATTCCTTAATTCTCGGGAAGAAGTCAACAATCTACCCAATTCTAAAGACAACAAGTTCCTCTGACTCTGATTACAGATCAATAGCATCTTATTTTCACGAAGTTTGAAACTGTCACTACTAAGCACATTTACAAACATCCTGAATCCAAAAACTTAATTAGTGAAAGACTGTATGGTTTTTGACATGACAGATCAACTGGTGATATACTCAATCTCTTTACTCATACCATCCATCAGTCAGCTGACTAACCTGGAGAAACCAATGCAGCTGCCTTTTATATTTCTAAAGCTTTTGACGGAATATGGCATTGTTCCCTGTTATCCAAACCCCTAGCTATGGCCAATAATCTTGTGTCCCACAGATTTCCCCATACATGTATTTCAGCAACAGAAAGATAAGAATAAAGGCTGATGACGTACAGTATTTTCCAATTCCACTCAAATAATGCCAGTATACCAGAAGGATCAGTCTTGGTTCCAACCCTGTTTCTCATTCATAATAGTGATCTCTTCTGTCACTCATAATCCCATTCACTCACATGCATTTGATTCAATACTTTCACACTTAAGCACCCAATCACAAAGTTTGATACCTCTAACTCCCATCTCGGAACAGCGATCTCAATAAATCAAGACTTGTCTGATATTGGTGAATGGGAACAAAATAACAAAGTCTCATTTCATGCCAGGAATACCAAAGTATATCCAATACGGTAATAGTGAAATGAAGGAGTGGGAGGGTATAAAGTGTGTGAGGTCGGGCATGAATGGGTGAGGAACGTGCAAAGAAGGAGTTGCTATGATGACTGAATTGTGGTAGAATGGAATGAGATTACAAATGTGTCAGCTCGGGATGTATGTATGTCAAGTTCAAGTTTGACAAGGTGAAAGGGGCTGTGATTGTAGCGAATGCACTGTGTGATGACAGTAGTGAAAGAGAGAAAGACAGGTTTTGGGATGATGTGGATGAAGCAGTGGGAGAAACGCCCAGGAGAAGAGTAGGCACTGGTCCTGAGGATGACAAAAGGCATTGTAATGGAATGCTGGGAGAAAATTATAACAAGAAGCTACTGAAGGATATGTGTCAGGAAGTTGGCATTAGTAACTTGTATTTCAAACACAAAGATCCACATAAATATACATGGTATAGAGGGAAAGGGGATCCTGTTGAAAGGAGTTTGATTGATTATGAGCTCACAGAAAGGTCGATGCTGGGAATGGTTGCTGATATGAGGGCCATGAGAGGACAATGTGGAGGTCTGTCTGGTATGCAAGATTACGGTGAGAGGAGTGAGGTGGACCAGGAGAGAGAAGAGCAGCCATGGAGCTGAAAATCGAGAAGCTGATGATCACAGAAATGGCAGACGAATACAGCACAAAAGAAGGGGAGGAGTTAGAATCAATGAATTTGAATAAAATGGATCTGGACAGCCTGTGGAATGCACATAGGGACTGCTTAGTTAGGAATGCTAAAGCAGTGCATGGTGTGGCAAGAGTAACAACAAGGAAGAAAGGTACGGCATGGTGGGATGAAGAGGTTAAGGGAGCAGTTGAGCAAAAGAGGAAGAAATGGCTAAAGTGGCTACAGGACAGAGGTTCAATTGAAATGAGAACAGAGTATATTGAGAGCACGAAGCACGTAAAGAG
The DNA here is from genome assembly GCA_018397915.1 of Birgus latro. Classification (NCBI taxonomy): domain Eukaryota; kingdom Metazoa; phylum Arthropoda; class Malacostraca; order Decapoda; family Coenobitidae; genus Birgus; species Birgus latro. The sequence goes on along the minus strand of JAGKTI010000631.1, from coordinate 44,001 downwards.
ACTAGTGAAGAGGAAAATGAAGGAGGTAAATGATGATCTAGGAAGAAAAATGAAGGCAAATTACTCTACAAATAGGAAGTTATTCTGGAAAGAGGTGCGGAAATGTATGTGACAGCGGAAAGAAATATGAAAGTGTGAAGAATGTTAATGGTTGATTATTAACTAATGGGGATGAAGCAAGGACCAGAGGAAAAGAATATTTTGAAAGCCTGATGAATGGGAACAGAAAGAGCAGGGTTGCTGTAAACATGATTGGTTTTGGGGGGGTGCAGAGAAGGAATGCAGTGATAGGAAACGTAACACTCGCACAGGTGAAGAACGCTGTGAAACGGCTGAAGAATGGGAAAGCAGCTGGGGTTGATAAGGTATATGCAGAGATGATTACCGGTAAGTGTAGTGGAGAGAGCAGAAAGAAGTGCTTGTTGGAGATATGTATGAAGGCACGGATGAGTGAAACCATGCCAGCAGAATGGAAAAAGGCTGTGACTGTACAAATCCCCAAAGAAGTGATGACCCGATTCCCAGTACCTATCGCTCAGAAAGTGGTATCTGGCAACTACCACAGCCTAGTTATATTTCTTAAATTGCACACCGGAAAGAGCTGTATATAGGTAAACAACACCAAAAAGCAATATATAGGTGCTTTTACCTTGTATAGCTCGCATTATGGAAGAGGAAACCACAATATACTAAAGTTGAGGCTTGGCCATACAAAGAATGTGAAACGCACAGCCTATTGATCAATGGTTTCAGGGGTAAAATGCGTAGAAACTCTCGTAATACTTATTTTAAATCCTAAATCAACAATACTGAAGGAAAAATGACCCATAAAATAAAACACAGAATATGATAATGTCAAAATCACGACTGCCATCAAATCAGAAAAATAAACATTTAAAAATATACAGTATTATCAACCACATTTAATTCTCTATGCGGGATAATATTTACGCGGGAAAACCCGTAAGCGCTGTAAGCAAGATGGATCAACACAACACTACAGCCTGTCAGTGCAAGCAGATTAATGCTTTTTATTTAGCAAATATTCCAGCAAGACAGATATCCCGGCAACTTAACACCAAGAAGAGGGCAGTTAACGGACAGATAAGCGATACAGAGAGAGGTGGAACATAGAAAATTTACCAAATGCAGCCCCTCCTAGCACAAACCAAGGCCAAGACATTCAAACTATTGAATGTGCCCAAGAACAACCCCTAACCACCTGCGTTGCTATCAAGAAGCAAATTAATCTACTGGTATTCAGTTAAGTTAGTGAAACCAGTGCAATTACTGGAGGAAAATTGGTCAATTTTATTCACATGATGAAAATCCAACATGTAATAAAATATGTAGAGCAGTTTCATGAACGAACTAAACAGGGAGAGGATATTAGTCAAAAGCAAGAGTGCAACAATGAAGAGAACTTTAGACGAAAAGTACTGTATAAAAAGGCGGGGGGGGGGGAGAATTGTGACAAAGGCCAAGACATCCACTCACAACCATGGCCTGATAATGACTGAGTGATCATGTAAGGCCTGGTGTGCAATGTTGTCAAAAGAAAACCACAGAAATCTGGTAAATTGGTTTCAAAAGTAGTAAAAATCCTCCAGACTTAGGGAAATTAAGAAAAACAATGCTAGACAGAACTTCAAAAGAACATCAGATACACAGAAAATATTTAAATTTTTACCAGCTAAATTGCTTTTAAAGCCTCTAAATTCAGTGGGAAAATTGTTACACTGGTAATACTGCTGACATGAATCGTGACGACGAGTGGAAATGTGCCAGATATCGCTTTTTATTTCATTATTGTTACTGACCTTAAAAGAAATAAATGCTAAACTTAACTAATACTTCAAGATTAGTTTTTTTTACTCCAATGTCTGCAGAGCAGGCAAAGACTGTTTCCATCTCCTAACGCCCAATCAAGTAAACGTTGCTAGACCCTGGGAGTTTGCCTGAAACTTAAAGAAAGTGAGACATCACTTATTTTGGTGATCGTACCCTTACACAAAAATAAAGTTGAATGAAGTGAGTGCAAGAATTATCGTGGCATTGTGGTAAGTGGGGGCGCTCACCATCCGCTCACTCAATGTAGTGCTGCTCTCGAGTGACTGCCCTTTCCTCTCTTCCTTTTTTCTTACATCCTCTTCTGTCTGTCTTTCCATCATTCTTTCCTTTTTCTTTCTGTTTATGGGTGACTCTACTCTGCGTGACAAGCCAAATGGTTTCCTGTACACCAGGAACCATTTACTATGCTGGATGGTAACTATCTATCTATCTATCTATCTATTGCCAGATGCCTCATGTCACGAATTTTCTTCATTGTAAAATCACGTTAAGTTAAATCGTGACATCCAGTGATTTTGTGAGAAGCAAATTAATATGTACGATAATTTTTAGTTGTCTGGCTTTGCTCCGGGCCCATTGTGCATGCGCGCGCAGCTCCCACCCGTGCCACGTCGAGCATTCAAATTAGAGCTCAGTCTGTTCTTGGTCACGGAACGATTGGGTCGTACGCCTCTAGAGGCTCGAGTGAATTCTTTATTTCAGATCTCGGCTTGAATCGGCGTGTGTTCCCAAGCTCCCACCCTCTCTTGGTGATCGACTACAGTACAGTCTCATCCATACCGATCAGTATTTTCTGGTTTTATCCTAGGCTAAGCTTTTTGAAATATTTAGCCGTTATCTGAGTGTCTGAGTGAGTGAGTGTATTCCTTTATTTGATTTGAATTGTCTGAGTGAGTGAGTGTATTCCTTTATTTGATTTGAATTTCATGTAACGTAAATTCATTTCTTTGTAATTAATAAATTTACAGTTCGTTTTCTTGAGCTTTGTTAAAGTATATCAGCAGTGTTTGATTTACCCACTTATTTAGTACAGTTTGCTACTCTACGTTAGCACAACTTTTTAAATTAAATCACGGCTGGTATTTAGGCCAGCTTTGGCATCACTCCTTAAATCCGTTGTGCTAGCTAGGAGTTTGGCTCAGCCAAGGGCCTGTTATCATTATTATTATCATTTTTTTTTTTATTGTTGGGGGGGAGAAGAAACTTTCTCGTAGGCCAACGGTACAATATTGCACCCCAATAGAGCATCTAGTCTCTGCTGCGTGCCGTTGAGGAAGTCTGTAATTCTCAACTCTAGAGAATTGACATAGCACACTTAGCTATACATTTCATTATCTTTTGGAAATACTTAAATTTCCCCTGACATCTGGCGACACGCCAGAGAAAACTCTCATTTTCCCCTGACATCTGGCGACCTCATACCAGGATAAACTCCTAGCCTAAATTATTACCGAATCACTCACTCATACTTAGTCTCAGTTGTCACTCAGTCTTAACCAAGCACGATGGAGCACAGTACATTCGTGCAAGAAGCAAAAGATATCGGGTTCACTAACCCCCAGGAAATTCGAGATTATGTCCTGTCGTGCTTCAATAGCGAGCAGGAACGTGAAAATGCCGCCCGTGAAGAGCGGAAAATTCAGCGCGAGTATGAGAAAGAACTACGCGAGCATGAGAAAGAGCAGAAAGAACACGAGCGGGAGGAGCACGAGTGGCAACGCGAACACGAACGCCAACTACGTGAACAGGAGCGTGTTGAGCGCGAAGCAAATGAAGAACGTGAACATGAGGAGAGAGACATAGCACATGAACACGAGTGCCAAGCACGTGAACATGAGCGCCAAGTACGTGAACAGGAGCGCGATGAGCACGAGGCGCGGGAGGAACGTGAACGTGAAGAGAGAGAGAGAGAGCGTGAACACGAGTTAGAGGTGCTTAAGCTTAAGCAAGACTCCTTGGCTTCAGGCACACCAGGTGCAGCCAATCCAAACTCCCCTACTCCTCTCCCAGCACCTTTTCTAGCAACTCCACGTCTCAAGCTTCCCTCTTACAAGGAAGGCGAGCGAATCGAGCCATTTATAGCTCGTTTCGAAGACATGGCAAACCTGTACAAACTGGATGAGGCAGCTAAGCGGCTTCAGTTCCTTAGCCTGTTTGAGGGCCCCGCCCTCGACATTCTCCACAGAATTCGCGGAGA
>JAGKTI010000631.1:8195-19992 GCA_018397915.1 Birgus latro | reverse complement strand
GTCATTCCTGACCCTAACCTAACCTAACCTAAATCAGAAAACCACCTACCTACCTCCCTACTGGACATGCATAGCACTTATTTAAGACCCCATTCACATAAATAATGAACACAAAGCATGAATTAATTGAATTTTAACCAAAAAACGATGATTTTGTGGAGAGTAAGGCAGAGGTGTTCATAGGTTGACAGCATCGTGTAAGTAAGTATCGGACATGACAATCACTAAGAAAATCACCTCTTTCACAGCCTGTGCACTCAAATATGGGATACAAAGCATGAAATAAATAAACTGTTACCAGAAAACTATGATTTAGAGATGAGTAGGGCAAAAATGGAAAAGGAGGAAGTACTCGATAGATGGAAGGAGTATATCGAAGAATTGTTCAGGGATGATAGAGCGGAGCAGTTAGAGCTTGATGTAGAAATGACTGGCCCTGCTATTGGTGAGGATGAAGTAGAGAAAGCAATTAGAAAAATGAAGGCAGGAAAGGCAGTTGGAGAAGATGGTGTGGCAGTGGAGATGTTGCATGCTCTGGGCAGGTTTAGTATTAGAAAGATAACCAGCATTGCAAATAAGATATAAAATAGTGGAGAACTCAGTGACGATATGTGTAAGTCAATATTTTTAACTATACCAAAGAAACCGGGAACTCTAGAGTGCAATAAACATAGAACTATAAGTATAATAAGTCAAATAGTAAAAGTAATCTTAAGGATAGCGCTAGAGATAATTAGAGCAAAGATAAAGAATGAGATAGCAGAAGAGCAGTATGGTTTTATTGAAGGAAAAGGAACAAGAAACGCTGTATTGATACTAAGGATGTTAAGTGAGAGAAGTATAGAGATGCAGAGAGATATGTATTTGTGTTTTATAGATTATGAGAAAACATTTGACCGAGTCAGACATGAAGATTTAATTGATATATTGAAAAGTATTGGAGTAGATGGAAAAGACTTAAGAATGATATACAAGCTATACTGGAATCAGAAAGCAGCAGTATGAGTGGGAGCAGATCAGAGTGACTCGATAGATATAAGAAGAGGAGTAAGACAGCGGTGCGTTCTATCTCCAGATCTGATCTCCCTGTACAGCGAGATGATAATGAGATCAGCTGAAGGACGAGAAGGATTTAATATTAGAGGACGAAATATAAATGATATAAGATACGCAGATGATACGGTACTGATTGCTGACACTCAGGAGAAACTTCAAGATATTTTGACAGTGGTGAATGAAACAAGTGAAGATAAAGGTCTGACAATTAATGTGGATAAAACAGAAGTGATGGTAGTTAGTAAGAAGACAAAAGTCCCTAGGTGCAGTGTAAGAGTAAATGATAAGATGATTAAGCAGGTGAGAAGATTTTGCTACTTGGGAAGCTACATTACGGAAGATGGTAGATGTAACGAAGAAATTAAAAGAAGAATATTTGAAGCAAAGAAGGCATTTCAGAAGATGAGAAATATACTAAGTAACAGACACCTTTCAATACGAACAAGAAGAGCAGTTAAAACTTATGTCTGGTCTGTGCTGTTATATGGATGTGAAGCTTGGACTATTAGTAAAATGATGGAGATAAAGTTGGAAGCTGTTGAAATGCGGTGCTGGCGAAGGCTTTTGAAAATTTCTTGGATAGAGAGTATATCAAATGAAGAAGTGTTAAGGAGAATGGATGTCAGAAGAGAATTACTGGCACACGTGAGAGGAAGACAGATGAGATTTTTAGGACATGTTATGAGAAGAGGAAAGACAAAGAACCTGAGTTTAACAGGAAGAGTCCCAGGTAGTAGAGCAAGAGGCAGGCAAAGAGAGGAGTATATGGATGGAATAATAAGAACAGCAAGGGGAGGATACACGGCTGGACAACTGCTGCAAATGGCAGAAGATAGAGAGGTGTGGCATTCCATGGTCACCAACGTCTGCAGGGGCACGGCACTTCGGTAAGGGAAGGGCAAAAATGTTCACCAGTTGACTAGATAGTGAACGTATGAAAGGGACATGGTAATCACTGAGAAAATCACCTCTTTCACAGCTTGTACACTCAAATATGGGACACAAGGCATGAAGTAATTAAAATGCAACCAGAAAAATTATGATTTAGAGGTGACTAGGGCAAAAATGTTCACCAGTTGACTAGATAGAGAATGTATGTAAGAGACATGGTAATCACTGAGAAAATCACCTCTTTCACAGCCTGTGCACTCAAATATGGGACACAAAAGCATGAAGTAAATAAAATGTAACCAGAGAATGAGGATTTAGAAGTGATCATGGAAAATATTTGGCAGCTGAAAGTGTACTTACATGTCCGTGGTGGCTGTTTACCTCACCTCTAAAGCACTGACAGTGGTGAAAATGCTCTTGAAGCATGTACAGTAATCCAGTGTTGAACTGAACTTAATCCTTAGCACTGTGAATTATGATTATTTAAACAAAAACTCACGGCAGTTCAGAGACAACTGTCGGAGTGGTAGGAGGGGGAGGCAGTGGGTATGTGAATGTAAACAAGGTTGTTCAGCGCCACGCGCCAAATTCAAATTTACGGGTAAAAAAAAATTGTTTTTTTTTTTTTTTTGCAATTTCTTGGCATTTTTGGGTTTCAAACATCAGTCTATGATGTCTGAACAGTTGCGTAACCGGACAGTGGTCGTCCAGAAAGTAGAGAGATTACTGTAATTCGGTTTTGTACCATCCAAGAGTAACGAGTGCCAGCACCCCCTTAAGACCCGGACGCCCCTCAAGGCCCGGACTGGGCATTTTGGGCTTGGGTCCATTAGTCCAAGTCTCGGAATATTCCCTAAGATATCCGGACATCTGAGACACCAAAAATGGCCAAAAAATGTCAAAAAAAAAAAAAAAAAAAAAAAGGTGTTCATCCCTACTCTAAATTTGCCATGTGGCGACAAACAGCTACACACAGCTGTCTTTTGGTGAGTAGTTCCAGTGACATCCGCTAGAGCGCCCCTGCATCCTCCCCATTTCCCACCTACCTACCTTCGTGACTCCACACTAATCGTCATGGCTGCCCACGTGCTCGTTTTTGTGGTGGACAGTAAATAAACTGCAATACCTCACCACTAAACCAAATGGGAATTTACAGTGTTGTGCAGAGTTAAGAAATTAGAATTCAGAATGCAAGGGATTAAGTGAAGAATGCAAGGGATTAAGTGAAGAATGCAAGGGATTAAGTGCAGAGTGCAACACTGGCATCTTGCAAATGGCATGGTGCAAGTAAGAACAGAATGTGCAGTGTTAAACAATTATAATTCACAGTGCAAAGGATTATGTGCAAAGCAACACTGGATTACTGTATGTACTTCAAGTGCACCTTCACCAATGTCAGAGCCATAGAGGAGGTGGGTTAATCTTTCTGACAGCCACGGACGTGTCATAAGTACCCTGAACACTGCTAAATATTTTTCCTACTCACTTCTAATTTCTCAATCATGGTTCCTTTTCATTTATTTTATGGTTTCTGTCCCTTATTTGTGTGAAGAGGGACTTACATAGGAGCTGTGCATGTCTGACAGGGAGTTATTTAGGTGGATTTCATAGTTAAGTCGGGTTGGGGTCTCTAAGTACCTGTCCAGGGGCATTTTTCCCAAGTCCCGGACAAGACCAAGTCCCAGACATTGCTTGGGCTCTATTATGTTGGACCTTGGAGGGATTACTGTATTTGCAGTGAGGCAGATAGTGAAGAACACTTGTGAGAAGGACTATAAGGTGTTTATGGCATTCATGGATCTGGAAATAACATATGACAAAGTAGACAGAAGGATTGTGGAAGGTTTTGTGCATGTAAGGCCCGCTGCTAGGTGCTGTCAAGAGTTTTTATGATGGTAGTGAAGCATGTGTACGGGTACATGGGCCTCTCAGTGAATGGTTCAAGATCGGTGTGGGTGTGCGACAAGATTGTGTGATGTCCCCATGGTTGTTCAATGTATATGTGGAAGGAATGATGAGAGAAGTAAAAACACAAGTAATGGAGAAAGGGATGGTGTTGGTAATGAAGGTAATGGATGGAATGTCTCACATTTATTGTATGCTGATGATACAGTACTACTTGCAAACACCAGATAAAGAACTTGGTAGACTGATGAAGAGTTTAGCTGATGTCTGTGAGAGTCGTACCTTGTGAGTAAATGTAGAAAAGAGTAAAGTGATGGTTACTGAGAGAGAAAGTGACTCCCAGTGCAATGTTACAGTGAATGGAGAGAGACTGGAATAGGTGAGATTTCAAATACCTGGGTACAGTGAGAGAAAAGAGAGGAAAAAGTGCAAAAGAAGTGAAAGAAGAGTGACACAAGGAAGGAAAGTAGTTAATGCACTGAAGGCCTTGATAGGAAACAGAGACTTGAGTGTTGCAGCTGCATGAGGCTTACATGAAGGAGAGTTAGTACCAACTTTAACATATGGATGTGAGACATGGTGTGGCAAGAAAATGAAAAGTCAAGTGAGAGCAATGGAGATGGGACTACTGAGGAATGTATGTGGAGTACAGAGAGTGGACAAGATACGAAATAATGTGATTCACGAAGGATGTGGAGTGAAAAAGTCTGTGGACACCAGAATCGTAGAGAGTGTACTGAGATGGCATGGTCATGTGGTGTAAATGGATAACAATAGAGTGGTGTGAAAAAGGTATGTCTGAGCGAATCTGAAGGAGGAAGGAGGCAAGGTAGGCTAAGGAGAAGGTGGCGGGATATGGCGGACGAGTGTGTGAGGAAGAGAGGTTTGGAAGTCAGTGAAGTTTAGGGGACTGACGAAATCAAACTGGCTGGATAAATATTGCGAGGAGAAGCGCATGATCAGGGATTTGGCACCCCATTTTAACGTTAGTGTCTGGACTGACTCCATTGGATACATTTATGTGAAGCTACAGTACTTGGAGAATGTTTTTGGTGTATGGGATAGAGCCAGGATTCCAGGAGCTGGAATGAAAAGTAAATGGTAGCATGGCCCATTGGACTGGGCAAATATGGGCTGTCTGGACACTGCTACTCCTCACCCTGCCCTAGGATGGGAAAGGTCAGGATGATGATGAGGATGAGTAACAGACAACTTTGCATGATTCCTATGTTATCTTCGAGGAAACCAATACTCGTATCTCTAAAAGTACTGAAATTGATTATCAGAGTTTCAGTTAAAAATACTCTCAGTTGGACCTTTCATGTTAGATCACTTGTTAATCCTTACACACCGGCATTACTTTGTTCATGGCCGCCCTCACAGTACAGCAAAATGTCATAAGATCACTGGTCAATCACTGTAGATCACTGGTCTTTCACTGTACTTATTTTTATCAGAATTTTGGGTGTTTATATGTTCAGGATCTTGGTGTTTAGGTACAGTTGTGTTATGGGATTTTGGGTATCTCTATGTTTGGGATCTTGATGTTCTACATTCGGTTATGTGGGAAAAGTGCAGGTGATTGAGATTTCATTGCTCTGGGTCGGAAATAAAACCATCTATTGGTTTTCTTTCATGGGGTGGGGGCACTCACCAACAACTCACTCGATGTAGTGCTGCTTTGGGTGTCTGCCTTTTCCTCTCTTCCTTCCTTCCTCTTCTGTATTTCTTTCCTTCATTCTTTCCTTTTCCTTCTGCCTACAGGTGTCTTGACACTCCCTCTTCTGTCTTTCTTTCATTCACTCTTTCTTCAATCAGCCTATGAGTGACTACACTGAGTGACAAACCAAATGGTTTTCTGTACACCATGCCGGGTGGTAACCACAGAATCAAATTATGATGCCCATTGGTTGAGTGGGTAATTAAGGTCCTCAAATCAGGTTAGGCCTGTGTAGGTTTGCATCTAAGGGGTGGTTGGGGTTTATTGCTCTCGTAGTGCCACTCAGGGATAAGTGACGCTGGTCGTTCTCATCTTAAATGTCAGGACCAACTTGCCTAGCCCCGGGCTCCTATGCTCTTCGTGGGGCGGCATAGGAATGGATGATGGATGGATGGATGAAACCTGATTGGCTGTTAGATCCCAGGGTGAGGTAATAAAAGACGAGGCTCAACTCTACAGTGGGGGAGTCAACTGAAAGCACCAGACATCACGAGAGGTGGAGGACCCAAGGCACCTAGAGTATGACTGGTAGCAGAGTCAAGGCACCCAGTGTACAACTGGAGGACCCGAGGTGCCCGGGCATGGCTGGTGGAGGAGCCGCAGTGTCCAGGGTACGACTGGTGGAGGAGCTGAGGACGTGACGACTAAGTGGTTATTTACTGAAGACTTGTACAATAGTGGATTGATACTTGTAATGTGATTTAACTTATTTATTAAATGTACGATCTGCCCGTTTGTTTATTTTGCCCTTGGTCATGCTTAATGCACTGACAGTCACAAGTTAACAACGCCTATTCCTTTGGAGATTCGTAGCAAATCTCTCACACAATACAGTGCTCCCTTAACATCCACGGGAGTTAGGTAACAAAGCCACCCATGTATGTTAAAAATCTGCGGATATCTGCTGTCCCCCTTAAAAACACCCCTGAACCCCCCATTTCCTTATATAAATAAAGATAAACCCTATTTGCATGTTTACAACCGCTTTATTTAATACAAAAACACTAAAAGAGTTAAAAATAATGAATACTACTGGATGACCTATTCTGACTAATCGTCCCAACTCCCTCCTCCAGCCTCCACATCATCAACACTGCAGACAACAAAAACAAATGTTCCGTGAGTAACAGCACCTCCCATATCCTGTCTACTGTACATCTATAAAAACAATACAGTAATTCCATCCATCCATCCATCATCCAATCCTACGTTGCCCCAAGAGGAGAGTACGAGCCTGGGGCTAGGCAAGTTGGTTCTAACATTTAGGATGAAAGTGACCAGCCTCACTCATCCCTGAGTAGCATTTCATGAGCAATAAACCTCAACCACCCATTGGATATAAACCTTCACCAGCTCAATCCGATTGGAGCACTGTACTTATCCACTAAACCACCAGGCGCCAAATTCTGGGTACATGGTTACCACCCACATATTACTCATCCACACACTTAGTGCACCGATACCCTGTTTTGGGGGTAACGTTACACTGAATGGCAAGCCAAATGATTTCCTGTAAGCCAGAAAAGAAATTACAATGCTGGATGGTAAACTTATAACCAACCAACACGTGTTCCTTAAATGACAACAAGTGGTTTGGCGGAGGGTTAGTGCCCCTCCCCAGAAAACAACTAACTAAAAATACGAACAAGAAGCCTCAGACCAGGACTGACCAAAAGGTGACGACTAAGGATCGAACAAAAGGCTTGGTACGGATAGCTACATGGAATGTAAGGAGTGCAAATGATGAGGTGAAAGAAAGAGAGATTGTCCAGGTGCTTCAGGGCACGAAAGTGGATGTATATAGACTAACTGAAACTAAATGGAGAGGTGAGAGTGCGAGTGAATGGGAGTATGGATGGGGTATATGCGCCGGAGTAGTTTTTTTTTCTTTTTTTTTATGCATGGAAGAAGGAACCAAAGGCCAAGGGCCTGCATACTGTTCCTTCCAAGAAAAAGCAAAAACAGTACAAAAGAGAGCCAAATTCAAGATCCGCTCAATTCGAGATGCCTGGACACACTGCGTTTGAAAGACTGGAGATCATAGGAAGTAGGAAATACAGACAGAGGAAGACAGTTCCAGAGTTGACCAGTTGCATAAATAAAAGACTGGGAGTAACGGTTAACTCTTGCATTAGAGAGTTGGACAGAAAAGGGATGAGAGTTTGTTGCTAGACCGGTACTACGTGCCCATCGTAGAGGTGGAGGGATGCAAGCAGACAGTTCAGAGGAACAGTGACCATTGAAGTAGCGATAGAAGAGAGATAAAGATGCAACAGTGCGGCGAAGAGACAATGGTTGAAGGGAATCAGTAAGAGGAGGAGAGTTAATGAGACGAAAAGCCTTTGACTCCACCCTATTGAGAAGAGCTGCATGTGGGGAGCCTCCCCACACATGAGAGTTGTACTCCATACACGGGTGAGAATGGGAGGGCAAAAGAAGGAGTGTGTATTGTGAGTAACAAATGGGAGGAGAATATAAGAGAGTAAGGATCAGTTGGCTCAAGGATTGTGTGGGTAAGAGTGAAAGTTGGACTACACATGTGGGTGATTGTATGCGTGTATGTGCCAACACAAGATCGTGCAAATAGGGTGAGAGAAGAGTTCTGGATAAATGTGGAAGCGTGCTTGGAAAAGTTTGAAAGAAATGAGAGTGTGTTTTTAATTGGAGATACGAATGGAAAAGTAGGGAAAGTGAAGGTGGATGAACTAGTGGGTGAGTGAGGTGTGCCTGCAAAGATGGATGAGAATAGCAGTGCTTTAGTGGACATTTGTGCTGGGAGGGGGTTGGTGATAGCTAATACCCTTTTCAGGCACATAATGATCCATACGTATACGTGGCGAGTGATGAGAAGGGTGGATGGTGAAATGAACGAACAGAAGGCAATGATTGATTATGTGTGTGTGTGGATAAAAGGATAAGAAAGTGTGTAACAGATGCGAGGGTACTGAATATAGGGAGTGGACTTTCGGACCACCACTTGGTGGTGGTCATAATCAAAGTCCAAACAAAATGGAGAAACAGAAGAACAGAAGGACAGGAGGAAGTAGTTCCTACAAGGAGAATAGAAGAGTTACAAAAGGATGGAAAAATAGCAGAATAAAAGAGGGAAGTGGAGGAGCGATTGGGTAAATATAGGTTTGAGCTGAAAGGGGACATGGAAGATGTGTGCAAGATTTTCACAGATGAAATCTGTGCAGCATGTGAGGTGGTGTGTGGGGTGAAGAGAAGACAAAAGGGGACGCAGGGAACAGAATGGTGGACTGAAGAGGTGAGAGAGGCTGTGGCACAAAAGAAGAAAGCATATAGTGAGTGGATGAGAAACAGGAGCGTCGAAGACGTTGAGAGAAGGAGGAAAGCGTTATATGCAGAGAGGAAGAGAGAGGTGAAAAGATTAGTGAGAGAGTAAGAAGAGGGTGGATGAGGAATTTGGAAGGAATTTGAGAGTAAAGTGGAGGGAATGTAAGCAAATGTTCTGGAAAGAGGTAAAGAGAGTTAGACAGGGTGCCAAAGAAGTTAGTTGGGGAGTGAAAGATAAAAATGGCTGATTACTAGTAGAGAAGGGAGAAAAAGTGAGCAGATGGAGAGAACACTTTAATGAATTGTTGAACATAAAGAATGAAAATAATGCAAGTATAAGTGGCTGGGGAATGGCTGGGAGAAGGAGCGATGTGAGAAGAGAGGAAGAAATCAGTAGGATGGAATAGATGGAGTGTGGGTGAAATGCTGAAGGGTGGGGGAGAGATAGTAATAGAATGGATGTGGAAGATGTGCAGATTGGCCTGGGAGGAAGGTAGAGTCCTAGAGGATTGGACGTCAGGTATAATTATTCCCTTGTACAAAGGAAAAGGGGAAAAAGAAGTGTGTGGTAATCATAGGGGCATTTGTCTTCTTAGCGTAATAGGAAAAGAATATGGTAGGATACTTATTGACAGAGTTAGGGAAATAACAGAGGATTTAGTTGGAGAGGAACTGGGAGGTTTTAGGAAGAGAACAGGTTGTATAGATCAAATATTCATTCTAAGTAATTTTGTGCAAAAGTTTCTAGAGAAGGGAAAAAAGTTATATGCAGCCTTCATGGATTTGGAGAGAGCATAAGACAGAGTGGGTAGACAAGAATTGTGGAAAATATTAAGAATATATGGAGCAGATGGGAAGTTGCTGAAAGCTGTGAAGAGTATGTATGAGGGTGTTAAGGCTGCAGTGCGTGTGGATAGTGAACTGAGTGAATTTTTCTATTTGAAGGTTGGATTGAAACAAGGATGTGTATTGTCTCAATGGTTGTACAGTCTGCATATGGATGGGGTTATAAAAGAGATACAAGGTAGGGCAGTGGATGTTGGAGTGGCCCTAGTGAGAGAGGGCAGTGTTTGGAAACTCCCTGTACTGTTGTTTGCAGATGATACTGTGTTGTTAAGTGAAGATAAAGGGGAGCTGCAAGGCTTGGTGGATGAGTTTGGGAGTGTGTAAGAAATGGACTCTAATGGTGAATGTAGGGAAGAGTAAAGTGATGGTCTTCGAGGGAAGTGAAGTCAGTGAATGTACAGTGAGACTGGATGGGGAGGAAATGGAGAATGTGAGTGCATTTAAGTACTTGGGTAGTGTGATGAGTAAGGATGGAAGTTTAGAGGGAGAAGTGCTTGAAAGGGTCCAGCAGGGAAGAAAGGCTGCTGGTTCCTTGAAAGCAGTGATAAGGAACAGGGAAAAGAGCATGGAAGTGAAAAAGCTACTACATGAAAGTATTGTGAAATATATGGAAGTGAAGCTTTGACCTTGTTGGAGGGACAAAAGTCAAGAGTGAGAGCAGTGGAAATGAGTTATTTGAGAGAAGCATGTGGAGTCACATGGAGAGACAGACTGACAAATGAGGAAGTGAAGGAGTGTTGTGGTGTGGATGTGATGTGATTGGAAGCATTAGAAGAAACACATTAAGGTGGTTTGGCCATGTGAAGAGGATGGTGAGTGAGAGACTGACGAGGAGAGTGTATGTGAGTGAGGTGGAGGGGGGAAGAGAGAGGGGGAGGCCAAGGATGAGATGGAGGGATGGAGTGGAGAGGTATATGAAAGAGGGGGGCAAGAGCTGGGAGCAGGGCAGTGAAATGGCGGGGGACAGGGCAACATGGAGGCGATTTGTTTGTGGCCACCCCTTACAGGATTATGGTGTCTGGCAATAGACAGACAGACAGATAGGTTACCACCCAGCATGGTAAATGGTTTCCTGGTGTACAGGAAACCCACTTGGCTTGCTACTCAGTGTAGAGCCATCCACAGGCAGAAGGAAGAGGAAGGAATGAAGGAAAGACAGAACAGGGAGTGTAAAGCCACCCGTAAGCAGAAGGACGAGGAAAGAACGAAGGAAAGAAGAACAGAAGGGGTTGGAAGGAAAGGAGGATGGAGGAGAGGAAAGGGCAGACACCCGAGAGCAGCAATAAATCGAGTGAGTGGATGGTGAGCACCCCCATCTACCACACAACAATAGCGTAATAAGGGCAAGAAAAGGTATAAAAAAAAGTTTAAATTTTCACTTTACCTGTCCTTGACAATGGGAGGATTTCCGATTAGCCAGAGGCTCTTACGCACAAAGCTTTGGTATGACCAACCACTCACGGAGCTTTCCCCTTTGTATCAGCTGGTAAACACAACAAAGCCCTTCTCTGCCAAGATTGCAAAGGAGAAGATGGAAGAAAATAAATACTCCCAGCCCATCCTAACTTCTCCCCTGATGAATTAATGGCATTACTAAATGAAGTGGCCAAAAGGAAGAGTGTTATACTGTATTTGGTTCACTGGATAATGCCATTGCTAAAACAGCCATGAACTGTACCTGGGATAATGTTACATTTGCAGTGAACAGTGTTAGCAGAGTTCAATGAGATACAATACTTTAGTGAATCTGGCCCCGGTACTCCATCCACTAGCGGATATATAAAACTGTGTATGTGTATGTTGTATCCACCCATGGATATTAAAACACGGATGTTAAGGGATGACTGTATTTCCCCCAAATAGCCTGTTTTCAAACCTTCATATCTGGGAAAGTATAGCAGTTAGGGAAACAAATTAAAGACCATATTACTCACCAACTCCTCTTCTTGCGAATGAAAGCATACCAAGGTCGGCGGGTGGTCATGTCAATGAGTAAGGACGTGAAGATGATTAACTTTCAGTACTCAAGGCAGGAGTGTGTGTGTGTGTGTGTGTGTGTGTGTGTGTGTGTGTGTGTGTGTG
>JAGKTI010000630.1:83817-122348 GCA_018397915.1 Birgus latro | reverse complement strand
AGTAAACAGATGGAGAGAACACTTTAATGAACTGTTGAACATAGAGAATGAAAGTAATGCAAGTATAAGTGGCTGGGGAATGGCAGGGAGAAGGAGGGTTGTGAGAAGAGAGGAAGAAATCACCAGGATGGAAGTGGTGGAAGCAATGAAGAAAGTTAAAATGGGGAAAGCCCCAGGAATTGATGGAGTGTGTGGTGAAATGCTGAAGCATGGGGGAGAGATAGTAATAGAATGGATGTGGAAGGTGTGCAGATTGGCTTGGGAGGAGGGTAGAGTCCCGGAGGATTGGAAGTCAGGTATAATTATTCCTCTGTACAAAGGAAAAGGGGAAAAAGCAGTGTGTGGTAATCATAGGGGCATTTGCCTTCTCAGTGTAATAGGAAAAATATATGGTAGGATACTTATTGACAGAGTTAGGGAAATTTCTGAGGAATTAGTTGGAGAAGAACAAGGAGGTTTTAGGAAGGGAAGAGGTTGTGTAGACCAGATATTCATTCTTAGATCCTTAGTGGAAAAGTTTCTAGAGAAGGGCAAGAAGTTGTATGCAGCCTTCATGGATCTGGAGAAAGCATATGACAGGGTGGATAGACAAGGTTTGTGGAAGGTATTAAGAATATATGGAGTGGATGGGAAGTTGTTGAAGGCAGTGAAGAGTATGTATGAGGGTGCTAAGGCTGCAGTGCGTGTGGATGGCAAACTGAGTGAATCTTTCCATTTGAAGGTTGGATTGAAACAAGGATGTGTCATGTCTCCATGGTTGTTCAATCTGTATATGGATGGGGTTAAAAAAGAGATACAAGGTCGGGCAGTGGATGTTGGAGCGGCCCTAGTGAGAGAGGGCAGTGTTTGGAAACTCCCTGTACTGTTGTTTGCAGATGATACTGTGTTGTTGAGTGAAGACGAAGGGGAGCTGCAAGGCTTGGTAGATGAGTTTGGGAGAGTGTGTAAGAAACGGAATCTAAAGGTGAATGTGGGGAAGAGTAAAGTGATGGTCTTCGAGAGAAGTGAAGCCAGTGAGTGTACAGTGAGACTGGATGGGAAGGAAATGGAGAATGTGAGTGAATTTAAGTACTTGGGCAGTGTGATGAGTATGGATGGTAGTATGGAGGGTGAAGTGCTCGAAAGGGTACAGCAGGGAAGGAAGGTTGCTGGTTCGTTGAAAGCAGTGATAAGAAACAGGGAGGTGAGCATGGATGTGAAAAAGTTTTTACATGACTGTATTGTGATACCAGCTCTAACATATGGAAGTGAAGCTTGGAGTCACATGGAGAGAGAGACTAACAAATGAGGAAGTGAAGGAGCGTTGTGGTGTGGTTGAGGACGTGATGGGAAGCGTTAGGAGAAACACGTTAAGGTGGTTTGGGCATGTGGAGAGGATGGAGAGTGAAAGATTGACGAGGAGAGTGTATGTGAGTGAGGTGGAGGGGGTGAGAGGGAGGGGGAGGCCGAGGATGAGATGGAGGGATGGAGTGGAGAGGTATATGAGAGAGGGGGGTGTGAGTTGGGAGCGTGGTAGTGAAATGGCAGGGGACAGAGTGACATGGAGGCGATTTGTTTGTGGCCACCCCGTTCGGGATTGAGGCGTCTGGCAATAGATAGATAGATGAATATTGAGGCGAAATATGAATAATAGGTCATATATCTTACTGAGACTTATTTAGCCATAGCATTTTATATTCTGCCACTGAGCTTAATAACATAGGCTGTAAAAGAACGAAAATCTGGACCAGTGTGTGAGAAGTACACTCCATTTCACCGAGTCTGGCCCCATCAGTGATGTCCTCAATACCTGTAGTACCGATAAAGGCCCTTAATACTGGATATACCTTTTTGTATTGCCTTTTTATATTGATTCTCATGGTAATAAATGGAGGTTCACATAGTGCAGAGTATTTACATCAACACTACAGGTGTTGACATCACAGATGGTGCCAAACTTGGTGAAATGGACTATAGTCATAAATACGACCCAGAAATCAGTTTTAACCCCTTCAGTTCAACGACTTTTTTCGTTTAGTTCATGCTGCCTTCAGACGATTTTATTCAACAGAACTTGTAATAGTGAAAGGGTTAAGGCTGTATCAAACCCCTTTAGATCATAAATTAGGCTGATTGAAATAGTTTGGAAATAGAGAGACTAATTGGCAAAATACGCTATAGCGAAGGAGTTACTGGCAGTATTGAAGGCCTATCCGGGGCAGAAATTGATCCTGTAATACCCCTTCCAGTCTGACATCAGGCAACCACCAGACGCTTTTATTCAGCTTATGGGATCTCTCGTAGCTAAAGGATTAATGAATGATGTGTCTAATCCCCCCAGTTCGAAATAATAATCCCTAGTTTGAAAATAATTCCCCAGTTACAGACAAAATACCCATAACTTTTAATTCGTAAAAATTAAACTAAATGCAGTTGTCTTCAGATGCGAGGAGTAAAATAGGATAACTCGTCATTGGTTTACTAGGGTTGACAGGAGGATTTATTCACGATCAGGCCTCAACATATGTGGCTTATTTCCAGTCTTACTGTTTGTGGTAAAGTAGGAAAAATTCTTACTGTAAAATTATGTATATTGAAATAAATAAGGTAGACAGCAGGCAGTAATGAGGACACTGGTATTGGTGTTAGTACTATTGAAATTTCACTAAGTTGAAAGTACAGCCTGCCGGCGTCCTTCACCTCACTGGCAGCCATATTGTAAAGACCGGTAAAATTCCTAAGAATATCTGGCTATTTCTTTTAAAAAGATTATATAAATTAAATTCGAGCTTCGTTTTCGCCGAAAGACGCCAAAAACTTGGAAAATAAGTCATGCCTGAAACAATAGGCTTTTAACTTCCCAAAACAGACCTGAAATGGAGGAGAAAAATCGCCAAAGTCCATCAGCTGGGCAGGTGGAGCCGAGAGGTCCGTCCTGTTGGGTGTCTGGGGTACAAATGAGAGGCAGTCGTCGCCACCTTAACGTCATCAGCTTGGTTAGTTCACTGCACCGCCACCACGACCACTCCTGCCTCCACAGCCCTAGCTCCGCTTGTTTTCCTCCATTTTAGGGTCTGTTTATGCTGTTATTACTACTTCTAGTGCTATATTCCTTGATTTTCTAGTAGAATATATAAAGCTAACTCAGATCTCGCATAAATCATATCCTAAGTTAAATTATAATATATTGCTTCGAAACCAACCTTACGAGTCAGTCTGTTTTACTACGTTAGCTTTATATCCGTTGCTAATGATACTCCTTTCTATATTACCTATTCCTAAACACATCCCACCCAGTTATTTATGCCTAATTAATCTACAAGACTAAAAAATTAATAAGCTTCATTTCCCTCCTTGATTCGAACTCTGTCTCGGATCGTTATCTATTAGCATTAAGCTCTCTCTCAATATTTCAAAGTCCATACAAGGAAGCCAAAGGAGATTATCATGAAGCATTTTTAGGGGGGATAGTCATGTCCTAGATATTTTAGTCTGTCTTCTGGTGGTGGGTCTTCTCGTACTTTTATTCGAGCTAACTCAGACGATTTCATCCAGTTGTTTGGTCCATAGGAGCCTGATTGTTAATACCTGTAGTTATACCTCCGCTAACACATTTTTATTCAGTCCAGACTTAGTCACAAGAGCATAGGTATTAAGCATATGGTTTATGGGTTGTCCGTGTGTGTGTGTGTGTAAGGGTTATTGTGGGTAGTTTGTGTAAGGGTGTGTTTGTGATAATTTGTGTGTGTATGTGTGTTGTGGGTAGTCTGTACGTGTGTGTGTGTGTGTGTGTGTGTGTGTGTGTGTGTGTGTGTGTGTGTGGGAGAGAAGGATTGTTCGGGGTGTGTGCATGTGGTTAAGGCATGGTATACGAGTATATAAATGTTTATGGTATAGTGTATATGACGATGGTAAATGTAAAATTGTGTTTGTGTGTGTATGAAACGTAGAAATGGATAGTGATAGAGATAGAAATGGAAATAGTAATAGAAACGGAAATAGTGATATAGAAATAAACAGATGGAAATAGGCAGTGACAGATAGAAATGGAAATAGAGCGTGATAGAGATAGAAATGGAAATATACAGTGATAGAAATGGAAACTGTGATAGAGACGAAGACCGAATCAGTGATCCCAGCAGACGAGCACTGACCAAACCTCATACCACGGCGTCTGGCTGCATACTGATTGCCGCTGCCACATTCTCCCCGACTCACTCAGACCCCAGCACGGAGGATTTTACACACTATTCTCCATAATATACTTGTAATTCCAGCTGATTTTCTTCCCTGAGGTAATGTACTAGAGATTTATTAATGTTTTCCAATGTATTTTAATAGTTTGGTAAAGTTATTGTGTTAGATATGCTGTACGATCAAGTAGGTAAATAATTTGTTTGCCAGACGTACGACTGAGTTTTCACGGCAAATTAAATCAATAATTGACCTATTTGCACTATCTATATTTATTTAATAGGGAGTTTTTGTTACAGCACAAAACACTGTACCATTACATATATAATACATCACCACAACACGCCACACGAGGCGGTGGAGCTTCCAGGTCACATAACCAGCCCTAAAATGCCCCCTATCTCCCTACAGGAGGACGGTGAACATCAGGAAAGGTAAACTTCAGCCTGCAGTCCACTGGGATCACCTACAGTCCAGCCTACGACCACAAGAACGACGGGAGCAACAGCAACGAGGGCATTATAAAACGAAGAATACGAGTGTGTAATTGATTTTATTGCAATCTAATAAACGAAATATACCACAGAGTGTCATTTATTGCACTCTCAAAAGCATAGGGGCCCGAGGATAGGCGTTTAAAGTTAATAAAAATAGCATAGTCTCCCCTTTATTAATCATAGAAAACGTTACACCAAAAAATTTGGGGGGGGGACACATACTTGGGTCTCCCTTCATCATCATCATCATACAACACGTGACACCCGAAGCAGTGTCGACCATAGTCATAGATACAGCTCTGTGTTTGTGTGTGTGTGGGTAAGGGTGGCGATGACATGGTCTTCAGAGGTTATGACAGTGACACAGCTGGCCTGGCAGCTTTGTTCCTTGTCTGACGAGGACCGGATTACTTGGCCTGTCATTCTGATCTGGCTGCTCTTTATCGAGGCAGGTAGTGTTCTTATGGTATTATGCAGTGTCCCAGGATTTTTTGGGGGGTGTTTTATTTTTCCAAGACCCATCAGTTTTGTTATGAATATTGTCAGTCCAACTTTGTCTTGGGTACACTGTCCTTTTTATTATTATTTTGATAAATCTAAAACTTTTGATTTGTGTTTTCGTTAAATCTTGTCATTTTGATCTATTTTCGATAAATGCAGAAAGTCAGGTATTCAAAGACACCATTTTGTCGTACATGGGGATCAATATCATACACAAAACTCGTAACATAAATTTTATTGGTTACAATTACTCGTACATCTGAAGGTAATGATTTAATAATTACCTGTTGAATGGCTCACGTTTTCGCTAAGTAATTAATAGACTCAGATCTATAGCTAACAACTGAGACTCACATAGGCTTCAGAGACTAGAACTGAGTGAAGCCTAGCATACATTAGCCTTTTGCTGATATAAAATACATCACTAAGCTCTTCTAGGCTTGGGTCCCTAAAAGTTTAGTGTGGATATAAGGTACATATACCCGTTGTCTGAGACTCTCTAGCACCTCTTTCTTGCCTGTTTTGCATATTACACATTATTTTAAACAGTAATAACATACGTTGAAATAATCTTAAGAAAACGGTGCCAGGAAGAGTAGTTTTAAGGTGGTTTCTGCAATGAAAGATTAAATAACTAATGCTAACACTGATTTGAACTAAGACACATCTGGTCCACAGGTCTTGCTGGAGTCTGCTGCCTTGACGCTGCTTCCTGGCCAGACTAGTCATACCCTGCTGAAGTTTGGTCTCCCCTGCCTTGAGAAGCTTGGTGGTGTCCGGTCTAATAAAACTCCAGTCAAACTTTTACTCCAACAAATGTCTTGAAAACTCATAAGAATTATCAGGTACGTACATGGCTATGGAGTGGCATGGGAGGCCAAGTGGGGAAGCTTTCAGATATGATGCAGTGTAGGTTGGGATAGGGAAGGTTGCAGTAGGGTTGGGAATGTTAGGGTATGGTAGTAGGGTAGGTAAGGCAGGGTATAGTCGAGTCAGGTAGGGTAGGGTATTGTATGGTAGGTAGGACACCTCTGATGGGTGGATGTCAGGATGGGGGAGAAAGCTTGTAATATGGTGTTATGATCAAGATGTTATACTTATTACCCTGTACGTTATGTAAGTGTGTAGGCGTTTCATCATTTTTTGGTGGTGAGATGGTGGAGGTTGGATGGTGGTGGTGGGATGCAGGAGATGGGATGCAGGCGGTAGGATGGTGGTTGTGAGATGATGGTGGTGGGATGTTGGAGGTGGGATGCTGGAGGTGGGATGGTGGTGGTGGGATGAAGGTGGTGGGTTGCTGGAGGTGGGATGCTGGAGGTGGGATGGCTGTGATGGGTTTGGTGGTGGTGGAATGCTGGAGGTGGGATGGTTGTGGTGAGATGGTGGTGGTGGGATGGTGGAGATGGGACACTGGAGATGGGATGCAGGTGGTGTGATGCAGGTGGTGGGATGCTGGTGGTGGGATGCAGGAGGTGGGATGCTGGAGGTGGGATGCAGGTGGTGGGATGCAGGCGGCAGGATGGTGGTGGTGGGATGTTGGAGGTGGGATGTTGGAGGTGGGATGCTGGAGATGGGATGGAGGTGGTGGGTTGCTGGAGGTGGGATGCTGGAGATGGGATGCAGGTGGCAGGATGCAGGCGGTGGGCTGCAGGTGGTGGGATGCTGGTGGCGGGATACTGGTGGTGGGATGGTGGTGGTGGGATGCTGGAGATGGGATGGTGGTGGTGGGTTGCTGGAGGTGGGATGCAGGTGGTGGGATGCTGGTTTTTTTGGAGATAGGATGCTGTTCAAAAAGGTTTCATAGTGTTTGTCTGGCGGCTGCTTTATGTGCCTGGTTACGTCCGTCAACTTAGGTTATGTCTTCACCCGAATTTGTCTATCTGTGTGC
This sequence comes from Birgus latro, assembly GCA_018397915.1. Taxonomy (NCBI): domain Eukaryota; kingdom Metazoa; phylum Arthropoda; class Malacostraca; order Decapoda; family Coenobitidae; genus Birgus; species Birgus latro. The sequence goes on along the minus strand of JAGKTI010000630.1, from coordinate 115,289 downwards.
ATGCCGGTCTGTCTGCCTGTGAACAAGACGTCTCCAAAAAAGTTGCTATCGGACCTCATTGGAATCTGGTGGATAGGTGGGCACAGGGACAAGGAAGAGTGTTGGTGTGTACGGTTTGCAAGATGTTGTAGTGGGTGTTAGACAGGATGGGGGCCCATACTAAGTAGGCAAAGGACATCACTTATCTGGTGTAGCATTTGTTCAGACGGGAGTGTGTTTCATTTAGTTACTCAGAGTCTGTCCCTGCAAGTGTTAAGAGTGCACTGAGTCTGGGGATGCACCTCCATTTCTTGTATGTGGGCAGGGTAGGGTAGAGTATGGTAAGGAGGGTAGGGTATGGTAAGAAGGGTTGGGTAGGGCAAGTTAAGCAGGGTAGGGTAAGGCAGGGTAGGGTGGTGTAGGGTAAGTGTGACTGCATCACAGAACAATGCTTTAGAAAATCTGGAGATAGAAAATAAGCCAGTTTTCACTGACAATTTCTTCTGATCACCATGTAAGGCTTTGTCTTTAACGTCCTAATTAATTCTTTTCCTCAAGTTAGAATTTAAGAATTCACTTTAATGTCAAAATCTGGACTAATTTCTCTTTAAAGAACGCATCTCAATAATTCTTCATTTTGTTTAATGACCATAATAATTTTTTCTAAGTAAAGCAAGATATATCTTCTGTAACATCTATGGTACATGTAGCATTATAAGTGGCTTTGGGGATCTCGTAATATCTCTTCGTTAGCGATTTAGCTTGCACATTACACCACAACACCCTCCTTAATTCTATCTATCTATCTATTGCTAGACTCCTTAATCCCGTAAGGGGTGGTCACAAACAAATCGCCTCCATGTTGCCTTGTCCCCTGCCATTTCACTGCCCTGCTCCCTGCTCATACCGCCCTCTCTCATATACCTCTCCACTCCATCCCTCCATCTCATCCTAAATTCTACTGGTTCAGTATATGTCAGTATCAAAACGATGTAAATAAAAAAGAATGCCAAGGTGTAATATGCAAAAAATAAATCGCTAAAGAAGATGTGTTACAAAGACCCGTGTCCACCTTGAATACGTCCCTCATTTCAAAAGGCGTATGACAAAAAATAGACTTAGCTTTTAACATCAAGCGAGATGGATGGATGGATGGATGGACGGATGGGGAATCGTGGATGCTTGGACCGATGGTAGAGTTCCTGCTGTTTCGTCCTTCCACCTGCCGACAAAAAATCATCATCACCATCATCATCATCATCATCATCATCATCATCATCATCATCATCATCATTATCTACATCTTCATTCTCATTACCATTCTCCTCCTCCTCCTCCTCCTCCTCATCATCATCATCATTATGATCATAATATCATCACCACCTATCTATCTATCTATTTGTCTACATCTATCTATATTAACCAGATGCCTTAATCCGGTAAGGGGTGGCCACAAACAAATCGTCTAAATGATGCCCTGTCCTTTACCATTTAGCTCCTATATCCCACTCATATATTTCTACTCCTTCCCATCTCATCATCGGTCTCTCCCTCCCTCTCTACCCTTCCACCTAGCTGACATGCACTCTTCTAGTCATTTTCTTTTTCTCCTTCCTCTCCACATGGCCAAACCATCTCGAAGTATTTCTCTTAACGCTTTTAATCTCATCCACATCAGCATCACAACGCTCCTTCATCTCCTCATTAGTCTGCCAGTCTCTGTATGACACTACACATGCTCCTCTCAAATAATTCACTTCCACTGCTCTCACCCTTGACATGTGGCCTTCCAACAGGATCCAACCTTCACTTCCATACTTTAAAGTGGGAATCACAGCATGCAGTGCCCCCTTTATTTATACTTTCATCCTCAGTTCCTTATTCCTAATCACTGTTTTAGAGAACAAGCAACCCTCCTTGCCTGATGTACCATTTCAGTCACTTCATCCTTTAATCTTCCATCCGTATTCATCACATTACATAAATGCTTAAATGCACTCACATTCTCCATTTCCTAACCATCCAGCCTCACTGTGGATTCTTTGCCTTCCAACTCTGGGATGTTAAAGCGTCACCACCATCAGCATCAACATCATTATCACCATCAATATCATCACCATCAGCCTGTGACACACCACCGCATGATATGGACCCCTCTCACCTTTCTCCACTCTGATCCATTGATTGTTAGCTTCTTCCGTCCCATCTTGGTGGATCTGTGAGTATTATCGCTCTTTCCTGTTCTCTGCGTAGCCCATCCTCTCACTCCATCTCTGGTCTGGCACTCAGTTACGCTGGCTGTCCATCTGTTATGTGTTCTGTGGAAGACGTGACCTGAGGACTGCGTGTGCAGTTACCTGGAAACAAGCTCAGAATTACTAGATGCGGGAGCTTCAGGCCCCTTTGGTTGATGCCCTTGGTGTGGTGTGGTGTGGTGTGGGAGGCTTGTATGGTGTGGTGTGGTGTGAGGGGCTGTTATGGAGTGGGATGGTGAGGTGTGGGGTAGCGTGGTGTGGGGTGATGCGGTGTGGTGTGAGAATGTGTGGTGTGGGGTTTTGTGGTGTGGAGTGGGGTTGTGTGGTATGGTATGGTATGGTATGATATGGCATGGGGTGTTGTGGCTTCACTGTCCCTAAAATCTAGAGGAATGTAGCACCTCGATCGAAAATCATTAGTGAGAAGCAGATGAACATGGGCGCTCTTGGATGTGCCCTGATAAAACGTAAAAAAAACCACGTGTGTTGCATCCTCACAACTAAATATAAATAAGGATAATTATTCCATTTAAATAATTCACGGGACAGGGAAAGGCCAAAACTGAGCTACTATTTCTGACACACATCCATCACTTAACTTGCGATAAATAAAGAGACAGTGACCAATGATTTTTGAAACCCAGCGATGTGATCATAGGAATCCAGTGTTTTTTCAGAATATTGTGTAACTGTTCAGTTTGTGTATGGCCAAGAAGAGGAGCGATATCCCTGACCTCATTTGCACTCCTGAAATATAAATAATTCGAGTGTGTGGGAATTACTACGCACACGAACGCACGCACGCACGCACACACACACACAGAGAGAGAGAGAGAGAGAGACGAACATTCTTATATACACACACACACACACAAAGAGAGAGAGAGTGAGACGAACATTCTTATACACACACACACTCTCTCTCTCTCTCTCTCTCTCTCTCTCTCTCTCTCTCTCTCTCTCTCTCTCACTCACTCACTCACTCTCTGTCTTACACACAATCACCAACTACATTTGAAGAGAAACGAAAAAGATGAGGTGACTCAGCCATAGACATGAAGATCGTCGCCGTCATCACCACCATCATCATCATCATCATCACTGTCGTAATCGTCATATCATCATCATCATCATCGCCAGAAGCAACAGCGACAAGCGCAGCAATCATCACAACCCTGTTAAAGAGTTATTACGTATGTTTCATCATCATCATCATTATTGTCATCATCATCCTAACTGCTTCATCATCATCACAATCACCATAATCTCTGTCCAGTTAGTTGGTACAGGAATTTAATTATCACTGTCATCAGCAGCATCACTATCATCATTATCACCATCATCTCTGACAACAATATCATCATCAGCAGCCTGTGACACACCACTGATGGATAAGGACCCCTCTCACCTTTCTCCATTCTGATCCATTGGTTGTTAGCTTGTTCCGTCCAAACTTGGTGGATCTGCGAGTATTACACTATCTCTCATTTCTTGTTCTCTCTGTACCTCATCCTCTCACTCCATCTATATGGCCTGCTATTCAGTTACGCTGGTTCTCCATCTGTTATCTGTTCTTTGGAAGACGTGACCTGAGGACTGCGTGTGGAGTGACCTGGAAATAGGTGGCAAAATATAAGTGTTGCGTCATCCCAACTATACCCTGTTCTCTCTCTCTAACTTGGTATACAATTGCAATCTCTTTGTTAAATGATGTGTCGTAACAAGGGGATATCAGTAGAATAGTGCTAGTCACGAAAAAGTGGTATGGAAATGATGTAGAGCTGTAAGTCTGTCTAATTCTTTCAATGAACTACGGGAAATCAGCCGCAAAAAGACGACTATCTCGGCCTAGGTAAAATGAAGGAACACCACCAGAATATACGTGTGTGTGTGTGTGTGTGTGTGTGTGTGTGTGTGTGTGTGTGTGGTTCAGAACAAATTAACTTACGTACAATAATTTTTCCCATCACATTGTCCCTCTGAAATACGAAATGCACTTATCAGTTTACATTCAGGTCACTAACTGTACTGTTGGGTGGACAGGGACAAGGGGGAAGACAAACCTAGTCCACCAGTCTGATCGGCACGAGAATTTACAGGATGACACTCACACTGCTATATCACTGGTGCTGAGACACCAAAACTGTGGCGGTACAAGGCCTCCCCCCTCACACTAACAGCCCCCTTGTCTCATCAAAATTACGTCTTTTAGTCTGATAGGTACTATTTATTTGTCCATGATACTTCCAGGCTGTCAGTGCGATATCCTTGTGTCCTAATGTAGTCACCTTAATGGATAAAAACAGCAAAAAGCTAACACTTACCCTGCTCCTTCCATTGTCCGGCGGTCACTAGCAAAAGCAGCCAAGTAGCAACATCTACCAAGACGAGAAACTTATCCAGCTACTTTTACAACCACTAGATGGTACCAGGGCCCTTTCATGGTAGGGGCAACTCTTCTGTTCTATTCCAGGTGCTGCTTGGCGATAGCATTCAGTTGAGAGTGAGTCATACTACTTTGAGAGTGTTAATGCTGTCTCTGTTAACTCTCATGATCGTGCAGCTCTCATAATATATTCCAGCTGACACCACACGATTCTGTTTATCTGAGAGTCAAAAGTGCCTGAGTATGAAAAAAGAAGATTGTTGTAGAGGATGCATCATTGCCGACAGCAATATCAGCCAGGGCCGGAATAAAAGAGGGGGAGGGGGCTACTGAGGCTACTGATTTGGGATCCTCACAAGACAGTGCTTACTGACCTTAGAAATTTCAAGTCCCTAATATAGAAACAACAGCAAACACTGCTATGTGTACTGCACAGACCCAATTGGTGTACGTGTGTGTGTGNTGAAAGGTACAACTTAGACACGGAGCCTAGAGCGGGGTCCTATTTTCTAGAGCAGGTTGGGTATCTTAAGGCAACTAGAGGGAACGGGACATAAAAACTCAGGGCAACAAATCTTACATGCATATTACCTTAATTCACACACATAGAACAGGGCCGGAGTACTCTGGGACAGGTAGATGTAGCCAGGGCTTGCTGTAGGGTGAGGCCTGGTGGTAGCGGAGGGCCCAGGGTGGCGGCCTGCGTCAAAAAGCCGCTGGTTGTCGGGGCATCTGGAGGGGCCTTCGTCAGGAGGCTGGACTGCTGGTGTTTGTCTGGGCCTCGTCAGGAGGCGGGGCCATAACTGGGTCGTCTGGGAGTGGTGGGCGGCATGATGTGGGTGCCCTTTCTGAGGGGCCTGGGAGGTCGGGCCTAGGGGCTGGGTCCGAACAGGGAGGGTAGGTGCACCTATCAGTGCCCACTCTGACGGGCAGGAGGTTGTCGGGTGGGTCTTGGAAGGTCACGCCCCGAGGTCCTGGGGACATCTCGGCTGGTCCAGGGGCTGCAGTCTCTCCTCTGCTGAGCCTCTGTCAGGGGTGAACTGCAGCAGCTCGGTGGTGAAGAGCCCGTCAGGGGTTGGGACTGCTGAAGGGCAAGCTGGAGAGCTAGGACCCAAGGTACCAGGGGGCCTTGCCAGGTCTCCTCCAGCTGTTGTTCCAGCAAGAGGGTTCCTAGTTTGGAGAAGGGGCAAGTATACCTGAGCTGCCATAGGCAGACTCCAGCAGGCCCAGGAAATCCTCAGGTGGGGAAGGCACTGGGGTAGGGGGCGAGGGGCGGAACGTAGCCATTCCCTCCCCGGCGCGGCTTGTGGCCATCACCGAGTCCCCTAGGACACGAAAGGTGGAGCAGCTTGTGGCTGTTTCCTCCCCCATGTGGCTTGTGGCCATCACTGAGGGTTCGTGACCCTGGCTGCCTGTGGGCGTAGTGCGGCTTGTGGCTGTCACTCGCTAACGGGTGCGGCTTGTGGCCATCACGTGGGCACCGTGCCCCACCAGGACTACACCCCGAGTGCAGCTTGTGGCCATCACGGGGATGCAGGTGCGGCTTGTGGCCATCACGGGGATGCAGGTGCGGCTTGTGGCCATCACGGGGATGCAGGTGCAGCTTGTGGCCATCACTGGTGTCCTTCTTCCCAGAGGGCCCGCAGGTGCGTGGTGTGGCCGTCGCCCTCCTGCAGGCGCGACTTGTGGCCATCACCAGTGTAGGGTCCCTCCTGATGGAGGTGTGGCTTGTGGCCATTGCTGCTCTGGGGATGCAGCTTGTGGCCATTGCTGCTCTGGGGATGCAGCTTGTGGCCATCACCTGCTCCCCTTCTTTTGGGGGGTTTGAGTGGGAGCGGCTTGTGGCTGTCACCTGTTCCCCTTCTCTTGTAGGGTTGTAGCAGGAGCAGTTTGTGGCACTCTTCCCCCGTGTGGGGCTTGTAGCCGTCACCCGGTGTGATTGAGTGAGGGAAGTAGCTACTGAGCAGCTGGTGGCTGTCTCCTGCTGGCTATATGGGGGTATAAGAATAGCTCCACCCTGAACCTGGCAAGGGCTGGTCTGGCGGAGATGTAGTCCGCTGTGTCTGATAACTTGGTGGCGAGTTACCTGAGTGCGAGAGGGGCATGTGGGAAAGGCACAGGTGCGCCCGTCTTGCACGGAGCCCACGATGACTATTTCTGCCCCTTGGATGTCTCCTCTTGGGGTGGGTGTCTCGGCCCAGTAAGGTTCATGGGGCACTTCGGTATTCTGTATTTCACTTACCTCAACACACTACACAAATGGTTCATCACAAACAGCCTCAAAATAGCCCCAGCCAAAAATATTGTTACCCTTCTTGCAAACTGGACAGCAGAACACAGTCACATTCCACACCTCACCATAAACAACACTCCCCAACCACACATACACACAACCACACAAAATCCTTGCTGTAACATACAATACATCAATGTCATTTAAACAACACATCACAAACATCAAAAATAATCCTTGATGTAACATACATCAATGTCATTTAAACAACACATCACAAACATCAAAAATAAATTAACACAAAGACTCAATGTCTTGAGGCCAATTGCCATTACAACCTTTGGACACAACAAAGAAACCACCACCACAGTATACAAACAATATATATGTTCAGTGATGAATTATGCAAGCCCTGCCCGGGCTCTTAACCTCACTAAAACACACTAACACTCTTCAGACCATACAAAACAAGGCCCTAAAAATAATCACAGGCTGCCCAGCTACTACACCTACAGACCACCTACTCCAAGAAACCAAAGTCCCCAAAGTCAAGGATCATCTAGACATGAGAGGCACCCAAATTCTTGCTGCAGCCTCCACAAACCCACAACATCCACTACACTACATGGCAGCACATCCACGCACACAAAACAACACCCAGCACACGATATAACACACAAATACTGTCATCTCTCCCCCACCACCTGCCTCAGACCAGCTTCCAGATGCATATCCATACTCAAATCACTCGCCGTTCCATTCAGTCACTTAATGCACAGCTGCATGCACGGCCTCCTGAGATCCATCCTTCTGAATCCTATCTCCCTCGTGAGGACAGGGTCCACCTGGCCAGGCTGAGATGTGGGCATCATCCAGCCCTCTTAAGTTATTAGAAGAGGCTGGATGACTCCATTGCTGATGCCTGTCCAGGATGTAACATAGCAACCCATACTGTTAAGCACATTATGGAAGACTGCATTGCACAAAACCACCTAGGCCAACAACACAACATACACTCCTTGAGAGCTCTGTGGGAAAGCTCGGTCTCAGCCATAGCCTTCCTTAGGGACTCGGGGCTGTTCGGCCAGACTGCCTAGGAAACAACTACTACTACAAAGTTCTTTACTAGTTTAAGTTACACATAGGCTATTTCTGACATTATGCAAGTGCTGGCAACCATCATCCACACATGTAATGAGCTGTTGTCTACTTCTTTATCATTCTTTTTCTGTGTCTACCCTCCTCTCTCTACGTCTCTCATCTGTCCTGTTACTTTTTATTACTCTTCTTCCTTTTCAGGAACTTTTTATTACTTTTCTTCTTTTTCAGGTGATTTGCACTGAGTGACAAGCCAAATGGAGTCCTGTAAGTCAGGAAAACATTTACTGTGCCGAGTGGAAACCATATAATCAACCTATACGTTGGTTGGCAGAGGGTTAGTGTCTCTCCCCTTAAAACAACTAATCAAGATAAATGGCTATAATCAATGCACAGCCACACCATAATTCCTTATGGAATTATGGCGTAGATATAGATTGATAAATCAGTAATTAAGAAAACTTTGGCACCAACTTTTCATACTTATTTGCATAGTGTAAAAGTCCTATTAATACCAATGACTTTCATACTGCTGCTGTACTTATAAGTGTAGTTGCCACAAAATGAAAATAATATTGGTGAATATCTAAGGGGCCCTTCAACATAACCCAACTTAAGGCCCCTAGAAGGCATGAACCAGCAGTGTAGAGAGGGAAGGGGTGTATTTTTTAACATGGGCCCTATTGCCTATTTCTCTGTAAAGGTTATGCTTTTTTTTTTTTTTCTAAGAATTCTAGAAGGCACAGGGATCAGATGGAATGAGGATGCTCCTTTTTGCATTTTACATACCAATTTGGCCCCATTGTTTCCTGGATAAGATTTCTTAGCAATGATAGGTAAAATCAGTATCTATGACGGACTTCCCCTTGGGATTAGTGTAACCTTTGTTCACCTCCAAAATACCTGTTTTTTTGTAGTGCTGCTCTCAGGTGTCTGCCTTTTCCTCTCCTCCATCCTTCTTTCTTTCCATCCTCTTGTCTTTCTTTCCTTCATTCCTTCCTCGTCCTTCTGCCTACGGGTGACTTTACACTCCCTCTTCTATCTTTCCTTCCTTCATTATTTTCTCTTCCTCCTGACTGTTTCCTTACACCAGGAAACCATTTACTATGCTGGGTGGTAACCATATAACCAAATTTTGGTGCCTGGTGGTTTAGTGGGTAATTACAGCACTCCAATCGGATTCAGCCAGTGAAGGTTTATATCCAAGGGATGGTTGGGGTTTATTCCTCACGTAATGCCACTCAGGGATGAGTGGGGCTGGTCACTCTCATCTTAAATGTCAGGAACAACTTACCTAGCCCCAGGCTCCTACACTCCTCATGGGGCAACGTAGAATTGGATGATGGATGAAATTATAAAATGACAAATTAGCTATGTCTCTACGAAGGTTCTTGCTTTGAGACCTAACACATGGATAGAAGACACAGAAATAAGGGAGCCAGCTAAGGGAGGGTCACCTTCATTCAGATTTCCTCTATGATAAACCATTTTTTAGGTATTCCCAGTTATCTGTTTTCTGTCCAAAATTCCTGGAGGAGATGGGTTCAGATTAGGTAAAGGAATATTGTGGTGTTGATGTGGATGTGGTTGACAGTTTTAAGAGAACTATTCTGGGATGGACTGGCCATTTGGAGAGAACAGAGAATGAGAGAATGACAAGAAGAGTGTGAGTGGAGTGGAAGGAGAGGAGGAGGAGGAGGAGGAGGAGTAAGGACGAAATGGAGGGATGGAGTGGAGACATACTGTATATGGAGGGGTGTGTAAGTGGATGAAGGGCAGCCAACTGGGAGGGAACAGAGTGATGTAGAGGCGATTCATTTGTGGGCACCCTTTACAGGATAACAGTATGGCATCTGAGTATAGATGGATACAGATGAATTTACCAAGTAATGAAAACTGCCAGACTCATAAAAGGTGGGGGACAAAACAGACTGTTTGTAACCTGTCACATCACAAGTAACCATTAGACTACCAAGGAGAAACAAGTCCCATTCCATGCTCAATTTTCTGGTTGGTAAAGGGAAAGCCAAAACTGGGGCACATAACCTTTTCGTACTTTATTCTAGCTAATACGAGACAAACACATTCAGCCTAGAAAGAGCCTGAGAGTATTAACACTATCACTGTTAACCCTCTCATGGGCAGGACATTTCTTGTACTCATATTCTATTCCAGCTATCAAGAGAGTTTTACTCAACTGAGAGTGAGTCCTGACATCCTATGAGATTTAATTAGCAAATATTTTACTGTTACAGGAATCAGGCAGCTTTCAGTTTGTGGGCAGCCTCCTTCACTGCCACCATGACCTGAACTTGTATGACAAGTACTGAGACTGGCTAATGCCTTTACCACCCAAAGTAAGTGGGAGAATATAAACTATTACTGTATTGTGCTATACATGGTCATTTATTAGGGAGAATTATGATTTTTTTTTTGTCCATATGGAACTTATCACAACACATTCTTAGTTTGTTTAATGCTAATTATCATCTATAACGATCTTACAGCACCATCAAATACCCAGCTTCAGTAAGGCAGTTCTCTTAATATAAATGTTATTACAGGAGTTTGCTAACATAATCTCATATACCATGCTTTATCTGGGTTCAAGAGCTTGTCATAAGAAAGAATTATTTATTGCCAATAATATTTGATTATGACTAGATATACTTTGTCTTTATACCAGGAAAAAATTATGCATGATCATACAGTATCAGTGCAAAATGCCAGTAAATCCAGCCAGTTAATCCTTTGTATGGAAAAACGTCACTTGGGTGTTGTATTCACAACACTGGCAGCTGAGAAAAAGCCCTGCCTGACAAAGGGTTAAACAAATAATGATAATAAAAACAATAATAAATCATAATCATCATCATCATCCTGACATTTTTTCTCCCACCTGAGGATGAGGCTAGGTTGGATCCAGAAAACAAGGAAAGAAAAACTACAAAGATAAATAATAACTGATATGCCCCATGAAAATGGTTAGACACTTAATCACATACCATTCGAGCCTCAAGAATCTTGGCTTCACCTCAGAAGCCTAATCATCTCCACATTTTTCTTATTTACAAGCGCACTTCACTTACACCTGCCAGAGAGAATCAATCTATCAATTATCAAGTAAAAAAAAAAGGGTGCCAAATCCTTATCACAGGTTTCTCCATTCATAATTCATTCAGTCAACTCGATCCTCATCAGTTTCCTTGCCTCAACACCTAACATACCTTGCTTCCTTACACACTCATTTACCATATCCATCCACCTTCTTGACCTGCCATGTTTCGTCCTAAGTTCAAACTCACCCACATAAACCCTTTTCACCAAACTACAGTATCTACATCCATTTTCCCACATGACCTAAATCTGATCATATACAGTGCAGCCTTGCTATATGATAAGGGTTAGGTCATATGAAATCCTACAGCATATCACATACAGTACAGTGAGGTGATTATATCACGGGTTAAATCTGGATACGTTTTTGGTCAAGGGCCACCTACCAAAAGAATTCTAAGAACAAGTTTCTAACCCCACTAAACTGGTAATCATTTCAATTTATGGCAATTCACTCATTGGCTAACACCAAAAATGTCTAAAAATTAGTTTCCAATTCACATTAGCCAGTAGTTATTTAATTTCACTGCATTTCACTTGCAGCATCAATTCCAACACCACACTATTGAATGTTTCATCACTACACTACACAAACATACCCAAGTGACTGAATTCAAAGGCCGTCTTAGATAAAACAAACAAATGTAAGCTTGCCTCTTGGCAGTCGTATAAGTGAAGAAAACAGCTTTCATACACTGACAAGTGAGGCTTCATACGGGATCATGATGATCACAATAACAATTTTCAAGACAGCTCAGCAAGGTCGGGTGGAACTCGTCCCATCATTACATATAGTGATTCATTGCACAGTGATTTAACTTATAGCGAGGCCCAACTGTAGCACTCTTTTTCTACTCGTTCTACTACCAACAGACTTCCATACCCACTACATGACTAAAGCATCCAAGCACACTCTATTCTGCCCTTTTACCACTTCAACAGACTTCCTTACTCCCACACCTTCCATAAAGTAGAATACTGTCTTATCCTATCAAATATTCATGAGAATTAATAATAATAATAATAACAATCACCATCATCATCATCATCAGGATCTCCTTTCCCACCCTAGGGCAGGGTGAGGAGTGGCAATGTCCAGACAGCCCAAATTTGCCCAATCCAATAGGCCACGCTTCCATTCACTCATCATTCATGCCCCTGGAATCCTGGCTCTATCGGATATGCCAAAAACATTCACCACGTTCTGCAGCTTCACACAAACGTATCCAAAAATTATTATTACTGTTGTTGATTAATAATAATAATAATAATTATAATAATCTATCCATCCATCATCCAATCCTATATTGCCCCATGAGGAGCATAGGAGCCAAAGGATAGGCAAGTTGGTCCTGACATTTAAGACGAGAGTGACCAGCCTCAATCACTGAGTGGCATTACATGAGCAATAAACTCCAACCACCCCATGGATATAAACCTACAAAGGCTCAATCCAATTGGAGCACCTTAATTACCCACTAAACCACCAGGTGCCATAATTTGGCTATATGGTTGCCACCCAGCATAGAAAATTGCTTCCTGGTGTACAGGAAACCACGGGGCTTGTCACTCAGTGTAGAGTCACCAACAGAGAGATGGAAGAGAAAAGATTGAAAGAAAGAAAGACAGAAGAGCAAGTGTAAAGTCACCTGTAGGCAGATGGAAGAGGAGAGAATGAAGGAAAGAAAGACAGAAGGCGAAGGAAGGGAGGAAACAGCAGAGGGCAGACACCCAAAGGAGCACTACATCAAGTGAGTGGATAGTAATACAATAATAATAACTATTACCTAATTCTCATTCATTCATCATTCATTATCCAATCCTATGTCGCCCCACAGAGAAGTGTAGGAGACCGGGGCTAGGCAAGTTGGTCCTGACATTTAAGATGAGAGTGACCAACCTCACTCATCCCTGAGTGCAATTACATAATTGATAAACCTCAACCACCCCTTAGATATAAACCTTCACCGGCTCAATCTGACTGGAGCGCCGTAATTACCCACTAAACCACCAGACTCCAAAATTTGGTTATATGGTTACCACCCAGAGTAGTAAATGGTTTCCTGGTGTACAGTAAACCATTTGGCTCGTCACTCAGTGTAGAGTCACCCACAGGCAGAAGGACGAGGAAAGAATGAAGGAAAGAAAGAAAGACAGAAGAGGGAGTGTAAAGTCACCCGTAGGCAGAAGGACAAGGAAGGAATGAAGGAAAGAAAGATAGAAGAGGATTGAAGGATGGAAGTGAGGAAAAGGCAGACACCCGAGAGCAGCACTACATCGAGTGAGTGGATGGTAAAAATAATAATTCATTCTCATATTAAATGTCAGGACAAACTTGCCTAGCCCCCGGGCTCCTACACTCCTCATGGGGCCACACAGGACTGGATGATGGATGGATGGATAATAATAATAATATAAAATTCATAACAATTCTATCTCTATCTATCCACTGCCAGACATCCTAATCCCATAAGGGTTGGCCACAAACAAATCGCCTCTAAGTCGCCCTGTCCCCCGTCATTTCACTGACCTGCTCCCAGCTCACACACCCATCTCTCATACTGTATACCTCTCCATTCCATCCCTCCAGCTCATCTTTGGCCTCCCCCTCCCTCACTCCCCCTCCACCTCACTTTCATACATAATAATAATTCTGCAGTATCAAAATCCCCCAATTTTTTATCCATGTAACTACAGTACACATTAAATGTGTACTGTACTAACATTTCATAAAGTAACATATTCAAGACAGTTTACTTAACTGTCTGAGTGCTATGAAAATCAATGCTTACATAGTACTGCACTACTGATAAACAGAAGCTCCTGAACATCATACCTCAGAGTTAAACATGGCCAGTCCTTTCACTGTATTAGAGGTATTAGTTGGTTTACTTTAATGCTATGTTTATTACTGACACATAAACTTTAAGATAACAAAATTAGTAATATATTTATTTGATCAACAACTGTATTAACAAATATAAACCCTAAGTACACTGTACATTATGTATTGGTGCATTGGTACAGAGGATAAAAATGCAGGATTACATTTTCTTCCAGTCTCTGGGATTGCCAGAGACAATTTAATATCTTAAGTATTGGCCTGAGCTCTAGTTTCTATATATCTGTATTCATGTTAAGTAACAAGGCTATTGTGCTACTGGGTACTGAACATTAACACTACAAAGTTTATAACTTCTAGTGTTGTAAATATCAGCATATTTGTTGTGTTACAGAGAGTTTGTGATATGGAATGTCATCAGGCAGGGATAAGAGATGTAAATATCAAAAGGGTCACTTAAGGCAGGGCTGGATCCAGCACTCTGGAAAAGGGGGAGGATATGATTCTTAGCAGAACTGCCAATAAACTGTTTAAATAATCAATGAAATGTATTTTGCTTGATTCCATCAAAGAAGTACTGTACAATAATACTGTATAGGCAAGTGCAAGTGCAATAAGATGCACTAAGATATTTATTGTATATATTATGGTAAAATAATGCTGCTCCTTTGGTATACACAGTAATTGGTCTGCCAAAAATAGGGGAGGTGCCCCCCCTATACCCATGCCTGTCCACATCATAGACTTCAACTATACTGGCCACTACAAACAACCTAATAATAATCTGTATTATGTATATAGTGTCATGTGAACAATGTCTTGCTGTATTATACGAGTAGAGTACTATTACATTAATGCAAACAAAATTTTGCAACAACACACTGGCAAAAGTACCAGTTTACAGTCAACACTTTACAAACCCTGAAAGGACAACAATATCTGAAAACATATAGCTTTGATGGTGGTGGCTACATTGAATTATTACATTATACATGTAAATATAGGTAAGTCAGCTCTTGGACAGTGTTGCATTACATTGTCATTCAACAGTATCTGCCACTTATTCAAGAAGAAATACTACAGGACTGTGCTAATTAGTCTACTAGCCTGACAGTTACTAACCCACCATATCACTGACCACAGAATATTAAATGAAAGATTTATATCCACATAAAAATATGTTGCATACTGGGAAGATATATAGTTTCAGCTTGACCTGGATCCTCTTTCAAGCTGTCCTGAAACTTTTGTTAATTCTCAGTTAACATAATATTCATATTTAGGTACAATTCTTCCATCTGAACAATTCAGGGTACTTTGATATACAATAAAAACGAACAGCATTTTTCAATAAGCTAATGTCATATGCAGACAGAACCTTCGTAGACTTCAATACATCACACCATCTTTCACACACCATACGAATTATAGCTACACTGCCAAACATAATTCTTAGCTATCAGACACTTGCTAACTTTACACCACGAACAAAGAGTTTACGAGACCAATAAAAGACTGCTATTTATCTACTTCTGTTTCAACAAAGCATGTGAGAACAGGCACCGAGATACACTGGAACATCAACCGCAGTGAACTAGTGGGGTAGGAGCACTTACTTGTGAGTAGGAAAGAAAGCATCGACACTGCCATTACTACCATTACTACGAAGCTCTTGGCAGATAAGTACTGTACCAAGAA
This sequence comes from Birgus latro, assembly GCA_018397915.1. NCBI lineage: Eukaryota > Metazoa > Arthropoda > Malacostraca > Decapoda > Coenobitidae > Birgus > Birgus latro. The sequence continues at coordinate 99,681 of JAGKTI010000630.1, read as the reverse complement.
AACAAATCAGGGAAGTGCAAAAGATTGTCACAAATGTGTGAAAATTTAATAATGCGTAGCAGTTTTTCTTGCTTTTTGCCATCTAATGGAAAATATAAACTTAACCCTTATAAAGCTGATTCTTTTTAACTAGCTACCCCCCTGAGACATTCTTTTTTAGATTTGAATTATATACAGTATATATATATATATATATATATATATATATATATATATATATATATGGTTAGGAAAGTATTGACTTTTTTTGTCGACGTCATTCTTTTTCGCGTTAAGTGAAGTAGGGCCTCCCCTGTGATGCGAAATGAGCTGACACTTTTTCAACGGGAGCTGGCAACCCTGCTTGATAGGTCTGGCACCACCACAGGAGCAGGCTCAGTAATGTTTGGGCAGCCACAGGAGGAGGATTGTCTCTGTGTGTGATGCACCACGAGGGCATGTTTTGACTCAAATAACACAGTTATTTGGTTACCTACCACATTCTCATCATGCCTAAAGTAACCACAAGCAAGGACAAACGTGTGGAAGTGATTACTTTATACAAAGCTGGCCACAAACTCCCATTTATTGCAGATCAGATGGTGTTAGATTGAGGACAGTGCAGAGACTGGTGAAGCAGTTCAAGGACAGTGGGGAGGCCATCCCTCCCACTCCACTTCCCAAGCCTGGGAGACCTCGTAAGACAACCTTCAGGACCCGTCAGCTGATCTCAAGGCAAGTTAGCAAGGATCCAAGGCTAACAGCACGGGATTTAAAAGAAAAGAACCCACAGTTGCTGGCAGATGTGTCTGTCAGAAGTGTGCAGCAGCTGTTGCATGACGATCTGGGCTACAGGAGTTTTTGTGCTCGTAAAAAACCACTGCTAACTGCACTTCAGAAGAAAAAGAGAGTAAATTTTTGTAAGAAATATCTTGCCTGGAGTGAGGAGCAATGGAAAACTGTGCTTTGGAGTGATGAGTCAACATTTACTGTCACTGGTACCCCTTCATCACGAGTGTACCGCAAACCAGGCAGTGACCCCCTGGATCCTAAGTACACTTCCAAGTTTGTTAAATACCCAGCCTCACTCATGGCTTGGGGCTGCTTTACATATTATGGTGTTGGTAGGTTGGTAATTCTACCTGCAAATGAAAAAGTGAACCAGAACAATTATTTGGAGCTCTTATGTGATGTTTTAAGTGACTCTTTTGATAAAACCAAGGCAAGAGTATTTATGCAAGATTCTGCCCCTGCACATGTTGCAAAGTCAGTGAAACAGTGGCTAACAGACTGTGAGGTTCCCTTTATTCGAGATTGGCCCGGAAACAGCCCAGATATCAATCCCATTGAGAATTTATGGGCGCACATGAAGCGGCAGCTGCGTAGTATGGACACATCATCTTTGCCTAAACTTGAGGCTGCAGCTATGGAGCAGTTTTAGTCCGTCTGTTCTGCAAAACTACGCCATCAGTCTCCCCAGACGCCTTAAGAAGATAATAAAGGTGAAGGGGAATGCCAGTAAATACTAAATTCAATGGTGAGTGTTAATTTATTTGTTTCTCCTTGCTAACCACAAGAATGTTTTCTTTTTTTAAGATGGCGTCAACACTTTCCGCGCCTACTGTATATATATATATATATATATATATATATATATNTACACACACACACACACATACACCACACTTAAGCTATGTAATAGATTTATTGTAATCTAGCCTTTAAAATAACAAGGAAATACCAAACATATTCAGTACATATATATTCACCAGATAATATATCACATAACCATAAAATCCAGCCACTACATCTGGAACATAGGGCTTACAGTGCGTTTGGCTTTTTTTTTTTCTATTGAAAAATGTATTCTCTACTTTACCTTAGAAATATGACAAATACTATATATGTTCAACAAGCACATACACATAATTTCAATACTCATATTGTAGAAATAGAAGCCATTTAATGTCAAACAGATTTTGAATATCACTTCCTCTATGGCAGTCAGTGCTGCTCAAACAACAGTTGCTATCAAATTCTAATAGGTGATTAGCATTTTACTTTTTAATAATTAAAATTATTATGCAATGTTTGTTTACTGCCTTCAGTATGTAATCTTTTATATTCTATTCTTTCTCATGTTACTAAAGTGAATGAATGAATGAACATACAGTAATCCCTCGATTATCCGTCGTCGCAACATCCAGTGCAATGCAAGATCCGGAGCTTATTGCTCAGCTCTGTTGAAATAATATCTGGCGAAATTAGGCAAACGGGAAGCAGTTGGCGGTGCTATGCATTTCTCAGTGGTTAGGTGTATCATCTGGCTCAGACATGGGACCCTGCAATGCGCCAGCCAATTACAATGCATTGTTGGAGCGGCCCACCTGACACGCCGCCAAGCCTACTGTCACTCTCTGTCTCTCCTGTGGATGCCGCATAGTGAGGACATATCTGTGCATTGTGCATTTGTGACCCACATGGTGGTTACCCCCTTGTGCTGCGACTTAGCCTGTGGCCACCCTGTGCTGGAGTACTCCATGCACCACTGGACAATATGAGATTAAGTGCACTGAATTGCACAGGGTACAACTTCACCCTCCGTTGACGCTAACACTGGGTGAGTACAAAATGATTATGATTATACTGTATTATGTACGGTATTACTGCACCATATGTACTGTATCAAAACTATTGTATTTTATGCCTACTCATGGGTAATATTGTATGAATTTTTAGGATAGAGGGTCGATACAGACAGCTTAGAGCAGTGACACATTACCCAGCTCAACACCAAATGGAGAGCCAATCGGGCATATCTGTGTAACATCTGGCGTGGGAGTTGGCTGAATTACACCGGATAATTGAGAGATCATTGTATTGCAGCATCCTTCTTGCAAACTTCTGACAGAGGTGAACAGTTCTCCTGTACATGTTTAAGTGAAAGGCATACACACACTCTCCACTAGCCCTTGCTTATTCTGTTTTTGCTACATATACTGCTTTGCTCAACCTAGGAGACCCCTCATAGCAGAAATGCCAATGAAAAAATATGTGTCCAATTGCAGTTAACCTGTGGATTGTGAGCCACAGCTCAGGCTGGGTAACACTGCACTGCGAGCCACAGCTCAGGCTGGGTAGCATCGTGTTGCGAGCCACAGCTAAGGATGTGCTGGCCGTGCATCACCACTAACTACTCCACCCCTACGCAAACTTACATGTGGCGCTACGCAAAGACAGGAAGAGAGAGATTGTTTTCTTTTCACCAGATAATGCCCTGGATGTTTTACCTTCAAGTTCATTAAAAAAAAAAAAAAAATCACTACTCCCCTTCATAAACTTACGCAAGGCCCTCACTACTCCCCTACGTAAACTTACACATCGCCCTCACTACTCCCCTATGTCAACTTACGCATGGCCTACACAAAAACGGAGAGATTTTTTTTTTTTTTTTTAAAAGATGATGCCCTGGATGTTTATCTTCAAGTTTATTAAAAAAAAAAAAAAAATCTTCATTTCTTGCCACCATGAGGTGGAATAAAAAAAAGGTAATTGTGCAATCCACAGGTTAAGCAAAATGAAACTGATGAAAAAATTGCATGGATTTTCACCCACACATGCACCCAAAACAATGGCCAATTCTCAGCTAGTTATAACCCTTTGGTCAAAAGCTGAATGTTTCCATATACTGTGTAACATTCCCTTGCATCATCATCATCACCAAAACCCTATTCCCAAATATACTGAAACATGGAGATTTAACTCTGTCTGATTTTTATCTTTTGTCAGTTATTATTTTTCCTAGTCATCCATACCACATTTTCTCACATTTTATTTACCATACCCAACCATCATCATCGCTTTCTACACCACCTTCCACCATCAAATTTGCTCACTTATGCCCAATTCACCAGTCAAATAACATCCATTCTCTCTAGAGTGATCATACTATACAAGTACACAGCACTATTATCTCTAATGTGATCATACCATACAAGTACACAAAGTTATTGTATCTAATGTTATCATACTATAAAGATAAGTATACAGTCTTCTACAAGTTGAATAGTGGACTTCCCCACTCCATCTCTCACACATCTCAATACTTTTTATCCAGTCTGATTTACTCACTCCACTGAGAATCCTGAACAGTTCTAATTCCACTATTCTCAATATATTATTTTCAATCTCATTCCATACCAATAACCAACATATATAAGTTAAAATTTGGCATCAGAACAACCTCATGCAGCTTTTAACCTCTGTACTTTGTTTCTGTTCTGTATCAAGACCTTTACAGCACCAATCACCTTTCTTCCTTGCATCCCTCTTCTTGATATTTCCTTTGCACACTTCCCTTAACTTTTCTGTTACTATATTAAAGCACAGTCAGGAACAAAAGGTTGATCTACAAATCCACTCCACTTACTACACACTTAAGGCACAACTATCACTCTCCTCACTGACACATCATATCAAAGAGAATCATCCAAAGACTGAAAACCACAGTAAGTCTCTCTCAGCTTGGGAAGATCAACCAGCATGGAAAAATGAGGAGCAGAAGTAGTGAAATATCTGGTAAAACTTTTGTTCCTGACCATATTGAAAATCTATTTGCCTCTCACCACTCACCATTCAATAACCATCAGTTATTTGCACTTCTCCCAATTATTCACAAATCTTGATGCATTCTGCTACGATTCCATTAACATATGGCAAACAACACCAAATCATCTGCATACCTCAGATCCGAAATACTGTGTTCAGTCTTCACCATCTACTCTCAAGTTTTCTTCATAACCTTCTCATAACCCAATCCATCACACACACACACACACACACACACACACACACACACACACACACACTCACACCCATCTCACTCCGACTCAAATACTGAATATACACCAATTGTGCACAAGCTGAGTTACTATCACAGAAAACTCCTTATATTTAGTAATTTTCCATCTACACCATAAATAACACTGAACAATACATTTTTGCTGTAATAGCATTACCAAGTTATTTAATATTTTCATCAGATTTACAGTAAAGAAGAATCAGCCTTATTATCATTGCCATGTCTGAATTTATCATACCATGGATCTTCTGAAAGCTCTAGTCAAATACACATGCAAGTGATCAACAATCAAAACAATTATGCAGGTGCAAAGTAACAGTCATCACCATCATCATCATGACTGTACCACATCAAGGTAGTGTTCCTTCAAAGAAGAGTGCTTCAGGACTGCATAACTAATACTGCATTCAAACCAATACCTGGATCATACACATAGCACCAACTCATCCATCCATCAGTCATCCAATCCTTTATTGCCCTGACAGGAGCATAGAGGACCAGGGTTAGAATACTCAAATCAGACATTCAGGGTAAGCATGCTACTTACTCACCCCTGAGTGCCATTATGCTTGCAACAGACCCCAAACACTCCTCAAATATAAATCTCTAAGGACCACATCCAGGTGGACTGCCTATAATCACCAGATCACCAGGCATCCATTTATTGGTTATATGGTTACCACCCAAAGTACTTATTAAGCACCATTAAAAAATAATAATACCAGTAAAAATATTAATGTTGTGAGCACAGAGTTTACACATATCAAAGCATAACATTTAGTCACTCCAACACTGGACATAACCAACTCTGAACTCCTGAAGTTTCTTCTGTCCATCGGGAACTAGAAAAAAACAGGAAAACTGTGCAACTGATGCAGTATTCATTCTCTAATTAGAAGCACTTTTAAATAAACATGGGAAACACTTTTCAGTACAGTATCTTCAATCTACTTACCTATCTTGTGTTCAACCAGGAATGGCCACTGAAAAATGATCCACTTTAATATTATACCAATTAGTGGTTGCAGGCTAGGCAGTTGTGAATAACTTCAATTACTTGTGTGAAAAGAAATGTTCTTAATCTCTGTCATGCAGCGTCTTAACAAAGCACAACTCTGTCAAATGAAAATACTGTACTGTATTGTAATAGGGTTACAGACTGTGCACTACTCTCATTTTACATAAGAATCTTTGATAAGGTTTACTCATATACCACCAACGGTTCTTACATACTAATTTTATGATACACACAGCCTCACTATTTCTAGATGCATACTATTAAACTTTTGAAGAGCAAAACAACCTTTGGTACACAAAATGCGTGAGCAGAAACTTATCTGGATTGATTTGCTGACAATGTAGTAAAAAATCTCCTGGAACTGAAAGCAGCATATTCTTCAAACTACAGTAACTGGTAAAGATAATCATAACAGGAATGTGGTACTGTCACAAATACATAATGTAAGACACAGACAAAAACTGTGACTGCACTTCAAACACACAATCATATGGTCAACAACATGTAAAGTACACAGATGTACAGTAAACTCCAATAATTTAAGTACCTTATTATCAAAATCATTATCATAGAACATTCAGTACAATGCCATCTATTGTACCACTCTTATTAACTGACTCAGGCACTTGCAATGCATTTGATACCAAGGATCTCTCTCAATTCACTTTTTTTTTTTTTTGGGGGGGGGGGGTAGGAATATTATTGCTATCTGCACATGACTTTATTCAGCTTCAGAGAGATCACTGAAACTAGGGACAACCTCTTCACTATGGGAATCCTTTTCAAGGCTGAATAAAAGTCTGACTGTAGCAAGAATATAAGACTTCCTCAGGCTGAAAAGGTTAAGATGAACATAACTGTCTGGCAGCAGCTGGAATATAATTTATATCAATGCACCAAAAGCCTTAGTAAGTAGTCTGGTGCATGAAGAAAATCAAGTATATTGAAAAACAGTTCAAAACTTTATGTATTATACATAATTTATGACAAGAAATTATCCATTCACCCAGTCAAGTTACTTTAGTTCGTTTCAGATCCAAGCGCAATACAACCAAACTGATAACACATTTGCATGGATGCATTCATAAAACACTGCAACATTTCAAAAGTTCCAATGATAATGTGAAATGTAAGACAATAATATTTAGGTAAAGACTACTAAACAACAGATGCCAATCTCTAGTTATGACTGTTCTGTCTCGTTTCGTTTCGTTTTCATTTCGTTTTTGAAGGCTCCAACATGCTTGCATGCGTCGGCCTTGGTCACCTAATGGCGGCTCTACACACTGCTCGATCCCTGGCAGCCTCCCTGTTTAGTCCCTTAACCCTTAAGTCACACTTAATGACCTCGTCCCATGTCTTTCTCGGTCTACCCCTCCCAATCCTTCCCCCAATATTAACACCTCTCACCCTCTGTACCCAATTATCATCCCCTATCCTCTCCACATGTCCAAACCACCTCAGCCTACATCTCCTCATCACAACACCAATACATTCCAGTCCCATCCTACCTCTCAACTCTTCCATCGTAAACCCAACCCCCCAGGCCTTGCACGCAGGGACGCACTGCACATCCACCTAATCATTGTCATTTCTGTACGTTTAAACCTGCGAATATCCTCTTCCTTTACTGCCCAGGTCTCACTACCAAACAGCATCACACTCCTAACACATGCTGCATACAACGACCCCTTAGCACGTAAGGAGAGTCCTCTCAATGTCAGGAGAGGCAACAGCTCCCTGAACTTCTTCCAACCACTTCTCACCCTAGCAACCGAGCTAACTCCAACCTCACCTCCGGCACATAACATGTCTCCCAAATAACGAAACTCCTCCACACACTCAAGAGACTCACCTGCAAGTTCAACCTTCTCACGCCTAACAATCTCCACCTGCTCTCCCCAACACGCCGCACACATGAAATCAGCATCATCTCGCAGTCTACCTCTAATACCACTACATCTCTTGTGCACCCACTTATCACAAACACTACACAAGATGGAAGTGCTTCCCACACCCTTGTGGCAAACTGCACATGGCCACTCTCCCTCTTTTCTGATTGTACCACCACCAACCCTAGATATCATCACTTTTGTTTTATCTGCATTCACCCTCAAGCCCTTGTGCCCCATACCATCTCTCCACTTCTTAAATCTTTCCTCCACCTCCTTTTCATTCTCCACAATCAACACCAAATCATCAGCATACATCTCCCATGGGAGTCCATCTCTGAAGTCATGTGAGAGGGCTTCAAGCACCATGATAAACAACAAGGGACTCAAAACTGACCCCTGATGCACACCAACATTCACGGAAAACTCATCACTCAAAGCTCCATTCACTCTTACCTGGGTGCGAGCACCCATGTACATGGCCATCACCACCCTAACCAGCCACTCTTCCAACCCTAGCTTTCTCATTGCCCACTTCACCACCTCTCTAGGGACTCTGTCAAAGGCCTTTTCCAAATCAACAAAAACAAAATACAATTCCCTTTTCTTTCCAATATATTTTTCCTGAAGCTGTCGAACAATGAATATGGCATCAGTGGTCCCCCTGCCTGGCATAAACCCAAACTGCATCTCATCTATATTCACTCCTTCTCTGATCATACCTTCTTGACCCTCTCCATTACCTTCATTATCTAGTCCAAAAGCTTTATGCCTCTATAATTTCCTTTTCCCAGGGCATCTCCCTTCCCCCTGTACACATTAACAATTACACTCTTTAGTCAATCATATGTAATTCAAATTTTCAACCCATCTTCTCCAAATTATATTGTATTGTGTACTGTACTTAACAATTATTGCTGTAACAGAATTTTTCGCATTTCTATTTCTGAAAATATCAATCTCCTTCGGGTCTATCAATTCTTATACTCAACCATAATCCTTCTAGTACTCTTCTCTGACTATACATGCCATGTATGTCTCACATTCTTCTCACTTTATGACAAATAATCACTGTATAAGATAATCATCTCTTAATGCTGCTATTTCTATGACTGTAGTGATATACAAATCTTTTAACTTTCTTCAAAAGGTAAATTTAAATTTAGTAGTGACAATTTTTCATCACGTCTGGTAAGTTACACAGGAAAAAAAAAACTAAATATTTTAACTAGAAGTATTTGGCTACTGTTTAAATGCATAAACATTGTCAAAATGTATTAATTCTTTGGCTTACATTCCTTCATATAACAATGGGCACATTATGCTTCACAAAATAATAGCATCAAGAATTATTTGTGGAATATAATTAATTATTTAGGTGGGGGCACTCACCATCCACTCACTCAATGTAGTGCTGCTCTAGGGTGTCTGCCCTTTCCTCTCCTCCATCCTTCTTTCCCTCCATCCTCTTCTGTCTTTCTTTCCTTCATTCTTTCCTCGTACTTCTGCCTATGGATGACTTGACACTCCCTCTTCTGTCTTTCTTTCCTTCATTCTTTCCTCTTCCTTCTGCCTGTGGGTGACTCTACTACTATGAGTGACAAGCCAAATGGTTTCTGTATACCAGGAAACCATTTACTATGCTGGGTGGTAACCATATAACCAAATATTGGCGCCTGGTGGGTTAGTAGGTAATTACAGAGCTCCAATCAGATTGAGCCGGTGAAGGTTTATATCCAGGGGATGGTTGGAGTTTATTGCTCATGTGATGAGTGAGGCTGGTCACTCTCATCTTAAATGCCACGACCAACTTGCCTAACCCCGGGCTATGGACGATGGATGGATAATCAATTTTCTGTCAGAATCTCTAAACGCTGCTATTTCTATGACTGTAGTGATATACAGATCTTTTAACTTTCTTCAAAAGATAAATTTAAATTTAGGAGTGACAATTTTTCATCACGTCTGGCAAGTTGCACGGGACAAAAAAAATAAATACTTTAACAAGAAGTATTTGACTATCTTTTAAATGCATAAACATTGTCAAAATGCATTAATTCTTTGGCTTACAGTCATTCATACAATATTAGGCACATTATCCTTCACAAAATAATAGCACCAAGAATTTTTTATGGAATATAATCAATTTTCTGTCAGAATCGTAAACTCCAGTTATGATAACTAACATCCTTGCATAATACATCATCATCATCATCCAGATCTCCTTTACCGCCCTTGGGCAGGGTGAGGAGTAGCATCGTCCAGACAACCCAAATCTGCCCAATCCAATGGGTCACACTTCCATTCACTTACCATTCAGGCCCCACTTCCAAACCATCTCTCCACTTGCTAAATCTTTCCTCTGCCTTCCTTTCATTCTCTGCAATCAACACCAAATCAGCAGCATACAATATCTCCCACAGGAGTCCACTTCTGAGGTCACATGAGAGGGCTTCAAGTGCCATGATAAACTATAAGAGGCTCAAGACTGACCCCTGATGTACACCAACATTTATGGAAAACTCATCACTCAAATCCCCATTCACTCACACTTGGGTGCAAGCACCCACATATATAGCCATAACCAATCCAGCCAGCCACTCCTCAATCCCAAGCTTTTTCAATGCCCACTACACTGCCTTACTAGGGACTCTGAAAAGGCCTTCTCCAGATTAATTTATAAAACTGAAATCTATTTACTGCTATCTAATTTAGGGCAACTGCTTTATATTACAGTGCTAACCCCTTAACCGTGGGTCGTCACTTTCGTGACAGTCGGGTGCAATGGATCATACCATGGGGCATCACTTGAGTGACTCTGTGTTATTTTTAGTTCCCCCAGGCTTTCAGGTGGTGACTTGTATCATCTATCAGCACTGCCAATGTCCAAAAATAGTCAGAGCTGCTAATGTCATCAGTACTCCCATCCATTCTTGACAATTTAGCCATTTTCCCCCATTCTAGGCTCCCCTCCCTAACCTTCCCTCCATTAACCTCAAGTGTCGTCTGCTCAGCCGCTCTGCGCTAAGTAAATCTTCCCCAGATTTTTCCACTGTTTTCATCCATTGAAATGAGACCTATGCCCTATTCTTATACAAAATAATATATATACAGAATATAAAAAATAAGGTATTTGATAGTAACATACACCTGGAACTGGCTAATTATCACTTGGCAACATCCAACCTGCACTCGTTTGCTAATTTCCCCTGCTTTTTTTCCCGTGAAATATGCCGTATGAGCTACTCTCGTAATATAAATGTATATGAGAAGCCTGAGTGATATTTATATTCACCTGGAACTACCAATTTATTATGTATTGTCTAGATTTCCTACGACTTATTTCTTAGCATATACATTAGCAGCTGCCCTGACAGTTTCAACTCTTGGCTACTGAGATACAGTCAGTGTGCTCAGTTCTCTCTCGTCCTTCACGGCGAAATGACGCTTCTCCATTTCTGCCGTTTTTGCGCCTATTATAAAAGGCCCTGTGGCCTCTACCCCGACTAAACATCATGTCGGAAGCAGTAAAGGACTGTAGATATATATAAGTGTAATAAAGTACTAGAAATAATAAAGTGTGAGTGTGTATATGAGTAAGAAATGACAGAATACCAGCGGCGAATTAGTGTGAGTGGGAGGTTCATACGTGCTCGTATTTTACATTGCTTTCACAGTGTTTTTTTTTTTAGTATGGATTCCAAACTACTTGGAAATCATTGAATAGTGTTTCTAGTGATAATATCTGGCAGTGGTATTCAGATTAGGGGATGTCGGGAAGTGTAAAGTGGAGACTTAGTTACCCAACTTCAGAAGTCTCCACAAGTCCTACAGTAGTCGACGAGTGCTAAAAAAACATCCCAGGAGAAAGCTGAAGGTATGTGCCATAAGCATATTTAATTATAATATTCTAGGAATAATAACTGATTTTTGGCAAATATTTTTAAAAAGTCAGTCGGAGTGCGAATATCCCTGCGGGAATGGCACGGGACACCTCCGACAACCCTGCGGAGTAGGGGTTAACTTTTCACACTGTGAAATAAAATTTCTGCTGTATCATTACTGTGAATTAGCTGAATAGATAAGGCTGACAATGAGGAGCAAAGTATACAAAATTTTTCTGACTTTGGACGTTGCTACTCCTCACCCTGCCCTAGGGTGGGAAAAGAGATCTGAATGATGATGATTCTGACTCGGATGATTTATCAAACTTAAGAAAGTTTTTCTTGTCAGATTTGACTATATCATGTCCTGTGCTACTTTGTTAAAAATATCTTCGCTATCTAACAATACTTCTGGAAATACAGTAATTACAATCAACAAACAGAACGCTATGCTTCTAAGTAATTCTTGACAACACAAGTCTTCATATGCTGTATGCACAGGAAGGATGGGATAACATAACCTAACATTTCATCTCTTCTACTTACAATTTTCCTTTGCTGGTTAATATTCCTCAGCTGAGAGAGGCTTGGTATATTTTTCTGTGCACTCATAATTCTTTGTTATTAAGCTGCAGGTATAAAAGTGAAGTAAAATCTAAGTGTGAAGCAGACACAGTGGAATTGTAGGCAAATTTTTGTCCCTGCCTGCAAGAGCAAACAATTAGCTACAAAAATACAACAGGTATTGTCTTCCAAAATACAAACACACACAATATAAACAAAATGCTTCCTACCAAGCTTATTCAAATAAAATCTACATCAGGCAAAGCCAAAAGCAGAAAAATACAACCTACTGCTAGAATAAATGTCAATAAAACACCCAACTTAATGAATTCGCAATTAGGATGTACCAATTATTTTGCATTTTCTCCCAACAATTTCACTGTCCAACATTATAAAGCTGTCCATTACCACTGTTAAGTACACTCTTTGTATACTTATGGAAACTGGCCTGACTCACTTTCTTCCAACTTCTCAAAGAACATTCTACCAACTGTCTCATGCCTAATACCAGCAATTACTTTAGCATTAAAGTCACATCAAGCCATGGCTTTATGACCCAAAGACCACTTGTCTACCATTTAATCATTACCTCCCAACAACAAACCTGTTTTTACACTTGAGAGGTGTTATATAGATCAAACGAGTTTCCAAATCCACATATTCCATAGAACTTCCTTCACTGTGCCTCTATTGCAGGCCATAGTCAAAAAATGATGTAGCTATATGACTATATCAATTCCTTCAAGGCTTGCCAAGATTATCTAAGAAGAGGAGGGGTTCTAAAGTTTGGCCAGTTCTGCCTGGGGTGTTGTTCTGTCATCTCAGTAAAGTCAGACCTCACCTGCTGCATAGGTCCAACTACACTATGTGTTTACAAGATGTTTCTCCTGCACTTAAGGGGAAATCATAAATATATACTCTTTTCCTCAATCCAAATGTCCACAAGACAGATCCCAAATTCAAAAAATTTTACAAAACCCAAAATACTGTAATTTAAACAAAAATTATTTTGTACACCAATCACAAACTTTTTTTTTTTTGCTATACTATCTCAACTGAATGTTTACTACACTGCTTATAAATTTGCCCTGGATGAAAACTGAAAAACACTTCAGAGCAGTCTACAGCTTTCCATCTAATCAATTCTTTTCAATATCTTCGTCTTGACAAGTAGCACATTAGATATTCCTGCTGAATGGTAATTAAATAACTGCCCCAACTACTTAAATGGCCTAGCCTTTCTATCAGCTTTATAACCTGACCAGAGGTCTACATGGAAACTGAAGATAAAGTGAATTAACTACATAAAACCAGAAAAACAGATAGGACTAGGTGAATGACAGGATAATGTTCTACTATAAAAATATATGAAGGGACAAACTAGCTGAACAACCTTGACACCAGTGCTTCTACACTAATATAAATGTGATGGTACAAAAGAACCTAAAGGGTTCTCAAGTGACCAGATGGTACTCATCACCATAATCATTATCACCTTAAGTTTTCATGTGCATTCTAAAGACAAAGAAGGATGGAATCTTATTGCTGAAAGATCAGAATGTCTATGTTTATAAATACTCTAAGCTGGCAACTTATTTTCAGTAGTTTCACATAAATCACCCTATAACTGAACAGATGACCTCAAGCCTGATATGTGACAGACAATAGGGTTACCCACTTGCTGTGAATGAAAAGTGCACATCACCTGTCTGATGCAAAACAGAATTTTAATTCAATTCCAAGGGGCATAAGTGTGTATTTTCAAACATGGGATGGTGTTTTGTCTAACTAGATGGCTGACTGAGTTACCCATCGTTGTGAATAGGGTATATCCTGTATTTATTCATAACTGATGATTTATCTTATACAATCTTATAAAACATACACTGGGATGAGGTACCACTGGATTCTATTATTAAAACGGATGTATTGTAGTGATGATAATGACAACCTCAGGATACTAAAATTACTCGGATAAATGATAAATTCATTCAGACCTGAAATACCTAGAAATCTTAAAAGTTGAAAAGCCTACTTACATGTAATGCAAATAAATGAGGACTTCCTATGGAAAAGTCAAAGGTTATATACCTGCCTAACTACTATTTGGTTATACAGAGACGTATCACAGTATCAGAATTGAATAATGTTATCATTTGTGCATCCAATTATAAGTAACCAACCACAAAACTGCTGCTCTTAATAACAGCCTACAATTTCATTCGCAAAGACTGCATGGAAATTTTGATAACTTTTAATTAATTCTTCCAAAATACAGCTACATAATCTACTCAAACTGACCTAAAATTAATCTGCCAAACTTCAGTGCAAATACCCTACAAAACATTAGACATAAACTGCCTCCTTAGGGAGCAGAAAAGTTTTCAGACTATATAGGTATCTTACATTCCACAGGCTATTCTGGAAGCAATCTGTTGAATACGGCCAGACATTTGTGATCAATCTGGTGTACATCAACAGGATCTTAAGACAATAATAATAAATACGGGGGCTTCTTTTCTTTGACTTGTAGAATAGCAATTTTCATTTTACTCAAACTGGTATTGCAACAGTGTCTAATTACAGCATGCTGCCTTGAAAAGAAAGTATTACAAAATATAATCTTTACTCTCTAATGATCAACACACGCATACTTACATCCTGATGAAAACTCATACAAATGTTAACTTTGTACCAGATAAATATATCAAACTAAACTCTTTTTCTTCAGTGCAGGCCTGAAAGCCTATACAACATATCAAATAAAAACAATGTAGCAAATACTGTATATATACTTTTAAATACATATGTAACAGGCCACCAAGAAAATATTAAAGATTTCTATGAAACTCAAACTATCATCTCTCATTTGTAAGAAAATTCCTGCAAGTCATACTGTACAGTACTGTAACATTCTTTCATTTTATGAAATACAATTGACTATCCATATTCTGATTTACAACTTGCAGGTTATGATGTCTTAATATAAACCATAAACAACCAGATTCTAATATTTGATGAAGTTATGGGGCACTGCAAATAGTTTTTACGGAATCATATAGTTAAATTATAACTGCAGGTGTCATTTTGGAGAGGTAATTATTCATGGAATTCACCATTCACAGGCTACTTCGTAACAAATACCCCATGAATATGGAGGGTTGATTGTATAATTAAGCACATGTGATATTTTTGTACAGTACAAGGAAAAGAACAAAGCAATGGTTCATGGATATGAAAATATCAAAATATATCATTCATATATACACATCAGCAATCAGAACTAGTATAAGTCTAGGCATATGATTCAAAGAGTGAGTATGAAATAACTAAACACTGTCATTAGTAACCAGTAAGTGCCACGTAACAAGTCATGAAGGAACAGTATTACAACAACCCTGCAATCATATCTAGCTTACTATTTAATAAACCATTCACCACTTATTGACATTTCTGTGTAATCCATGGACTGAGAATTAGTTTTGATGTTTCCTCTACAGAAATTGGATCAATGAATTCATTACAGTACTGTAGAGATGCAAAGTTCCCAAAATCTAGGCACTGGCATTCATGTAAGTGATCTGTTAAAAAATATATACATACAGCATATAGGTGTGTGTGTGTGTGTGTGTGTGTGTGTGTGTGTGTGCTACGCGGTACAGAGGC